>JZKD02S0259874.1:0-20842 GCA_000966675.3 Picea glauca
GCATCAACTTCTTTTCATCTACATTACCATTCTACTTCTATGTGTTTCTTATGTCCCCAATCATATAGCATTGTCAGTCTCATCCATCTCTCCCCTTATTATGATCGAATTGGACTCCTATTAACCCCTCCAACAAGAGATGATATCTCACAACCTCCCATTTGGAGAAGCTCGTCTATTATCTAGAGTAGGATTCTCTCCAAGGAAAGTCTAAACACCATTGCATAGTAGGTTAACAACAGCAAGGAGATCATGGATGTCGATGGAAAAGGAAGTGGTGAAAGGTGAAGATGGCATGACCACAAGGAGACCTATTCACAAATCCATATTTGTGCTCGCTATGAACTTGAATATGGAGGTCAAATAGATTGTGGCTAGGTATGACCACAATTTCATGAAGGGCAACCTCGAGTTTCCAAGCATGGTTTAGAGTTTTCTTAACAGAATGATAGAGCTGCCGAATGCCCACCAAGGGCATTACACTCCTTTGACACCTGCCTGACACATAGAAGTTCATAAGCCCTACCACCACTCACATAGCCCAAGCTTCATTCTGTTATGGCAGCAGTTGTAGATGAGTGGTTAAACCAGCATGGCACCTCACAAGCAGCAACCAAGCATTGAATTTCAAGTGAATGCAAACCATCAGAACAATTGGCCGAGCCCCAGCTTGGCCTCATGCAAGACAGTCTTCTCCTGGTTTTCCATTTTCTGCTTAGTTGCAGTGGCTCTCAGAGCCCAACCAGTATGTCAGACACTTGACCTAGCTTACTAGTGTCACTGCTTCATTTTATTATGCTTAGTTATGTTATGTTAAGTAAGTATTCAGTTAGTATTGCAACCAGTTGTCAGTACAAAGCTCTATACCCTAATTTTTGCTTGCTATTTAATATAGGTTCAGGGATCCTTAACCTGATTTTGGTTTTATGTAGACATGAACCATTGATCACCCCCATGAGTCATCCCCTAGGGAGGAATTTTGTGCCAATATTGTAATATTGTAAAATAATGTAAATATCTTTTTTTTCTAGCAAAAAAGGTCAGAAAACATAAATATTAATGTAGTTCACCTGATAATTAAAGAAAAAGAGGACATGAGCACAAATTTAAGTCAAATTCAACTTGATTTACTTTAGAGAAGTACTAAGAGCATCATGTTCGAAGCAGCAGGTCTATCTAATGTAATTTCTCCTAATTTGACAAGAAGTAGGAAAATGGGCCTTGGTTTCATTGACTACAAGAAATTGATCATAGGGAAACCCTGCTAGAGTCCAAAACTGAACCTCTTGATACTGACACCTCAATCAAAAAAATGATTTGGGCTAAATTTTCACCTAATTTCAAGAACTAAGGTTAATTAACCACAAGTCAACTTAAAGAGTGTGGGCAAAAATCGCTGATTTTATCAGCTTATCATTTCTGGATAGTACAAAGCATCTATTAAACTGTCCAAGCATTCTTAGATGAACCGTACAAAAAGTACCGAACTATCAAAGTACAGTAATCTTTAAAGCATTCTTGGATTAAACATTTCAAGTACAAAAATTTCTAAGCAATGTTCACTAAACCTTTGTAATACGAATCCTTGAATCATTCTTCCCTTGAGGAATTACAAAATTTTCAAGCATTCTTCCCTTGAAACATACAAAATTTTCAAAGCGTTCTTCCCTTGAAAAGTTACAAAATTTTCAAAGCATTCTTAGGTGAAAAATTCACGGTACAAAATTTCCATAGCATGCTTAGCTCCAACAGTTAAGATGAAAATATTTTGAGTGAAACTCTCTAAAGTATTTTCAGATAAAACATCTAGAGTGAAATGTTTCCCCAGCATTCTTAACTAAAACATTTGAAGGACGACAATTGAAAGCATTCATGGGTGAGGCTTTTAAAATACAAAATTCTCAAATATTCCTCCAGTAAAACATTTAAAGAAAAAGATTAGAACGCAGTCTTAGCTAACCATTTAACGCGAAAAATTTTCCGGCAAAGGCTAGATTTAAAATATTAACATAGACTTACATGAAAAGCACCCATCCGATGATAGAAACCACAAGAAACAGGGCCAGAAATTTGACGGGAGTGACCTCCATGGCTCCTCCTCGCGCCCTGCCCGTGCGGTTCAGGCAGCTCGTCCAACACATTCACAATAACCGCAAATTCACCGCAAATTAAATATTTCCACGGCAATTATCTGCATCTTGAGCCCTAAATCGTGCTCATAACACGGGTAACTGATAGCCGGAGCCCTCCATTTTTTCCTCTCTCTCTGATCTTTACCTGAATTTCTTCATCTGAGCTTGCCTCTGCAACAGCGGCGGCACGCGGATCGACGAAAATGTCCTCAAAATGTCCGGATCGAGTTGGATCCACAACGGAGAATGGCAATGAAATTAGCCACTGCGTCCTTCATTTTAGTTTCTGATTATTATTATTATTAGTCGCATCGGCATGCTCGTCACGTCTCCGTCGGAGGAGCTTGAGCTGAAAAGCTACAGTAATTTTGTCCTGGAGTTTTAACTGCCGGAGGGACCTTTGTTTTCGGACCGGGTAAAAGGGGTCTTTTAGGATCTTTTTAACCGTGGGGTTAAAGGAGTCTTCTATTAGGCGGTGGTCGCATGTGACGTGGAACCATGGGACCGAGATTACTGGGGTGGAAAGTAAAAGAGTGAGCGCGTGGAAGTAATAATGATTATTCGTGCGCACTAGGAGGATTTGGCTGGCAATGAGTTTTAAGGATTCAAGTGGTGGGTTTGGCATTCGTGTGCCAAAGCTCTTGGTGGGATATGTCATTGTGCGTTCACAGTGCGTGGTGTTGTGTAGGCAACCATGTCCTTCTTTGCTCTCTCTCCATGTTCTAAGGGAGAATTTTTAATTTTATTGCATTTTTATGTTAATAATCTTTAATTTTTTTTGGATGACTATGAGGTCAAATTGATGTAACTATCACTCCCAAAACATATTACTTTGAAGATTTTCAATTAAGACGGAAAAGCACCATTTAAACTTAAATCTATGTAAAAAATGTCCAACCAATTAATTGTTAGACTCGATAAAACAATTTGAATTTGTTAAAAAAAGGACTTCATTTCACAAAATATAGAACCTTACTTTAACAAAGTGGGGGTTATCCCAACCCGAGGGTGAAGAGATAAAATGAATATTTTTTTTTAATTTTAGAATAGGAAGAGATAAAATGAATATTTTTTTTTAATTTTAGAATAGGAAGAGATAAAATCAATATTTTTTTTTAATTTTAGAATAGGATGTTCTAAAGATATTTTCAAATAAACTTATGTATGTAATTTATTGTCACTATTATTGTTTGTTCTACTTATTTAGTTGGCATGTCTCGACCTTTAATCAGTGTTTCATCACCTATAAAGTTTTTGAGAGCCTTTAGCATCTTCCTTACGACTTAAACTTGGAGCATTGTGGTTGTTCACAATAGTGTAGTGTTTATCATTTTTACTTACTAAATAAATAAATAAAATTAATATTAAGCTAAGTTCTTATGAAATTAAAGAGCACTCTTCTTTGTTTTTATAAAGGTGGTACTCTTCTTTTAAAATTTAAGAATTAGATTCTTTAAAGTATTTGTACTATTAACTTATAAAAGTGAATGAGTATCATTTAGTGAACACACACCATCTTAGATATCCCAATTAATAATCAAATCTCATATAACTAGATAAAACTTTAAGCATTATAACACCTTAAGAGAGGGTTAGGCAAATTTAAGTTTTGCCAAAGACAAAAAGTTTTTTTATAAATAAAAGAGTTGTTCGAGATTGAAATATTGTTGCCTCCAACATTATGAAGAAAGTAACATAGATCATTCATTTGATTAATAAAGAAAATAACAAAAAAATAATATTGTAGAAGAACTTTTAAGTATCGAACCTTTAAATATCAAAGAGTTTGAAAAAAATTACATGCTAAGAACTTTGTTTCAAAGTTTTAAAGACATAAGTCATAAAAACTATACAATTTTTAGTAGTTTTCTTAGGAAACTTTTTCAAAAAACATATATGAACCTGATATGGGTTATTTAACAATTTAAAATAGTGATGCATTACGGTATTACAAAATTCCACAGACATAAATAAACAAGAATTTTAATGCAATCCACTCTTGTAAGTTGGGGCTCTTGAAAACCATGGATATTAGGAAATCCTAGAAGAATAAACTAGAGAAATGTTACTCAAAGCCATGTTCTCATGGTCATAATGCCAATAAAAATTGTGGCAAAAGATTGAACCAAAGGAAATTGAAAAAAGGGAAAACTTGAATGGTTTTAATTACACAAATGAGGAGGCAAGGCTCTCTAATCCAAACTCGTATCTTGGTGAATGAAACTCGTTATATATTGTCCTTGAACCCCAATGAATGTGTCTATAATACCTTAACTGCCTCGATTGTTTTTCTAATTTTAAGAGGACTTGGCAACAACATCAACAACCCAATCCACCCAATCCTTGATACACTACCCAAAGGGGCCCATTGTGATTTATTCATTTACTTTTAAAGCAAGAACCTTGTCCTCAAGTCCACATAGGATGTCAAATTGAGCTTTTCTAAAGGAGATGTTCTCCATGTTTTCCACCATAAACTCTATCACCCAATTCTTAACCACAATTTCATAGTAATGATTAAGGATTCCAAATTCCACACCCATAGAAACTTTACTTTCAACCACTTTGGCTTCAAACTCTTCCTTTCTAAGATCTTATCTTTTTGGATAAGAGTCAAGCCTTATAGTTTGTTCATGAGTTCAAGAACTCTAAAAAAGACTTGGGATCTTTTATGTTCAAGGGTATCATACCTACAACCAATGGTTGAATAGTACCAGTCCTATTATCCCAACCTCTCTGTATATCTATCAATCTGATGTCAAAAGTGAGATTATCCTTCTGTCTTTTATGATGTTTAATGGTCTTTATTTTTTTTATGAAAGTATCCACATAATATTCATTGAAGTTTCGGACATCACGTCTAAGTTCAATTTCTAGTTTTTTCTTAAGCAAAAGAGTTCTACATGTTGGGACAACAACATTATTAATGACTTTCCAAAGATCAAGGAAAACAACTATCATATCCTATGCATTACTTGATACAGTTCTTATAACCCTGGACTATAACTCTTGAGTTTATTTTACTATGTTTGACCTTTCTAGAAAGTCCCCTTTAATGTCTTTAGTTACGTGGGTACTAATGGGTTATGCAAATAAAGCTTATAGGTTCAATACTTTCTCTAGCACAACCATTATTTTGTTGAATTCTTGAAGCTCCTCTATGTTTCATCTACGACATGTTCCATCATTTTCCTTGTATCCTTGTGCATTTTTAGGGTACCAAAAGCCCTTGATCCCTTTGCATAAAAAACAACATCGTTTTTCCCTATTAGTTATTCTCTTATAACCTTCACTTCAGACATCTAGAGTTTCTTGGTTTGTTCATCATAACTACAATGGTGCAGTGATATAAATGTCTTCAAAAGCAGGAAACTCTAGATGCACTAGCTCATTCCCAATTTCCCTATTGCTTTCTAATTAGCCAATCACCCCAAAATGGAATCCAACTAGGTCACCAATAGTTTCCATGTTTTCAACATGATTAACCTGCTCCTTAGTATTTCATTTGGATGATACTTCTTCATGATTACTCATCAACCTTTTTCATTTACAGTGTATATGAATGGTATGCTCCTTTTCCTTCTTTGATTTTCCAAGGTTTTCTCCATCGTCACCATCTCCACGTGTTTCAACTATCCTTTTTTGGTTCCTTTCTCCAACTGAGGTGGAAACAAAGGCTTTTGTTGATGATGACAAATTTCAAGGGGAATTGTTGACAATCCCTCCTCTAGAACCAAATCCAAGCTTGTCCCTTCAATTGATCTTAAGGTGTTCCTTGATGATAGCTTTATATTGTTCATTACCCTCAAGGTTCTTTTCCCATTTCTTCATAGTCTTTGTATGAACATTTGAACTTGCCACTATACGAGAGCTTTCAAGAAACTTGCCACTATATGAGAGCTTTCAAGAAACTTCAAATTTTTCACTTTGCAAATAGGGCTTAAATCTTATGTAAAAATATTGTCAGCGACATTCTTCTCTACAATAGCTTCATTATCTCTCACTCCTTCTTTAAATACTTCAGATTGTAGAAAACATTTGGTATAACCAAAATATAACTATGAACAAATGTCTTTGAACATATCTAGGAATAGCTTTCTCCTCCCTTGCCCGCAAACCTTCTTAATTAGTTGTCCTATGTCCTTCACAAAAATCCCAACAAATTTAAAAGGCACAAACAAGAATTGTTTATCCTTCCTATAGTGAAGGAAATCAACGCATTTTTCACATGGCAAACCTCAACCCTGAAGAATCAATCACACACAAACTTTGGTGGATTAAAAGGTTTCCCCTCAAATATGCACAACTTAACCTAAGTGCATTGTGTTTCATGGAAAAAATTCCCCTTTCTTGTCAATAAATTCTTAGCTTCCATCCTGATATGTTAGCTCAAGTGGTCGAGAGTAGTGATTTACAAGCAGGAGGTTGCGGGGTCAAGTCCCTGAGCTGGTTACCTATGTGGATATTGTGGGCCTCACTTGATGTCCCCACTGGGTAAGGTTGCGAAAACTACAACTAGACAGTTCACCTTGGCTACCATCCTCGGAATGAGGGGAAGTGCCAGGAGGGTTTCCCCTGGATGCGCATTTCATAAAATAAAATAAAAGTAAAAATAAAAAATAAATTTTTAGATTCCAATGTCAAGTACTTTGGTTCTCTTCTCGTGATTATTTGCATAAATTTACTCACAAAATACCATGGACTTTGTAAAAGTGGAAGGACGCTTTATGCCTCCAAAGTGATAGATACCAAAAATACACATGGTCATCCTCCTAATCAATACCAACTCGCAGTACTAAGTTTTCAAAGGTTTTACGAAAGACTAGAGCAAAAAACAAGTATGAAGCCATGTGGAACCTCTCATTTTTCCAGGGTTTCAACAATCGATGGAAATTTTAGTGGGAAATCAATTCTCCTTGATCTAATGTCTCTTTCTTGTGCAATGTATGGTAAATAATTTACACTACATACCTATACATGTGACATGTAGATTTGTTTCCAACTATACGAGGAAGAAGCCACACCATCTTTCTATAAGGGTCAATCAACTCAAGGATGTTGACCTAGTATGATTTTGGAGCTTTTTGCTTAGGCTATAGAATTCACTTATTGAAAATACTAAAACCACATGTGTACATCTAAGAAAACATTAGCCTTGGGCATCTTGAAAATCTTAGTAGGTTCTGGAAGTTGTAACATTTTTTTGAATGTGGAGGAAGTAAGTGGAATATGCAACTTACCTTCTCTATCTAACTTTGCCACCCAATATTTAGAATTAAATATTTTATCACACTAATCAACAATGTATCAATATCAAATACCTCTATCAGATAACCAACATTCGTCGATCCTAAGACCCAAGCCACATTTTTCCTTTGTTCCTCCTTGGGTAACTTTTAATACCACTTATGTGCTACTAACCAATAAAAGGATCTATCACTATGCCAAAGAATTTAGAGTATCACCATTTAACAATGTGCCTTTCTTTATATGAGGCATTTTATGTTATATCCTTTGTAACCTAAGTGTTAATCCCTCTACTCAATCAAATCCTTTCATTACTGATAATATCACAACATTAGTGTTGACCTCAAAGGATTTATGAGAAAGGTGGTAGAAGTTAAGCGCACCCTTTATCATCATTTATTTGTGTTGTACTCCCTTTAATTACCAAAACCATTCAACATCCAGGGAAGCAACCACTATGAGTCCAAAATCATCATATACCATGTAGGTGGATGTAGAGGATGGATGGAGAGAATTATCGAAATGACGGGTCTTTGCATTGTGCATCCAAAAGTGATACAAAGATGCATAACACGATGATACATGTGACATGGTATATAACTATCTTTTTGAAGGGGTCTACAAACTCAAGGATACTAACCTAGCATGCTTTTTCAACTTTTGGCTTAGGCTATCGAGGTCACTTATTCAAAATACTAAAACAACACATGTGCATCTAAGAAAATATCGGCCTCGAGCATCTTGAAAATCATAGTAGGTTTTGGAAGTTGTAACATTTTCTTGAACGTGGAGGAAGTAAGTGGAATATGCAATTTGACACCCGATATTTATAATCAAATTTTTTAGCACACCAACCAACAACCTCTCAAATATCAAATACCTCTATCAAACAACCAACATTCGCCAATCCTTGGACCCAAGTCTCATTCTTCCTTTATTCTTCCTTCGGTAACTTTTAATACCACTTACATGTTACTTACTAGTGAAAGGATCTATCACTACGTTCTAAAGAATTTAGAGTATCACCATTTATCAATGTGCCTTTCTATCCTTTTTAACCCAAGTGTTAATCCACCTACTTAATCATATCCTTGCATTCCTCATAATATCACAACATTGGCGCCAACCTTGAAGGATTGATGAGAAAGGTGGTATAAGTTAAGTGCACCCTTTATTGTCATGTATTTATGTTGTACTCTATTTAAGTACCAAAACCATGCATCATCCAAGGAAGCAACCACTGCAAGTCCAAAATCATCACATACCATGTAGGTGGAGGTAGAAGGTGGATGGAGAGAATTATCGAAATGACAAGTCTTTGCACTTTGCATCCAAAAGTGATATAGAGATGCATAACACGATGATACATGTGACAAGGTATATAATTGCAAGAGTGAGGGGGTTATCGAGAAATGTGAAGGGACACTTAAAAAATAGGATTGTAGGGGGTGTGGAATGTGACAATGTGAAGGTGAAAAGGGATTGGGTGAGTAGGAATGGCTTGCATAGTGGAGCAAATGTAAGAGCCTTCCTCCTATTATTTGTATTTCACATGCCAAGGGTGATGTGAAGTGCGAAGGCAGTGAAAGTGCGGAGGAGTAAATGAATGCAATGGTTTCCATGTTAGGGGATAATGTGGTGTGGAGAGATATCACACCATGCAAAAAAAACTCCAAGCAAATAGCTTTGCACCCTTTGACTTAAGCTAAATTTTCACTTTTTCCTTGTGAAACACAATATAAGAAACCTTTGAAAAATTCCAAGGATTTAACCTACAATTACGATTTTCATGGAGACTTTCATAAAGAAAAGAAGACTTTACATCGTTGTCTCGAGCATGGAGAAATCATTGACAGGTTAGGACATGAGAATCAAGGAAAACACATCAACAATTAGTTACTAGTAGTCACAAGCACAATGATAATGATAATTCCAAGGCATCCTAATCCTAAGGTTTACCTTGAGGTAATGATAATTTCTCTAAGGAAATCCTCATATATACTAATAATCATGAATGTAAAGATCTCTGCAACTCATATAAAAAATCACACATTTCCTTAGAACTTTGATGATCTTGCACCACTAGAGGCCATGGTAAAGCCATTGGTAAAGGAGGTCAAGAAGCCACCTGGATGACATTGCCTTGGAGCCCAAAGCCTAACTAATGGCCTTTTCATTTTTTCTTTCTCGAGGAATCACATTTTCTAGACTTAGGTCTATAGAAATACCTTAGTTGTGTTCTCATCCTTGGTCGAAGGTTTTTTCTATTGATTAGATTGTCCAACTTTTGTGCCCTATGTGGGAAATACCCTACCTACCCATGCGATTTTAGCCTTTCCTTTAGTGAGTTTTTGTACCAATGACGGGTTTTATCTACCATGACCCACTCCTGTTTTGTAATCTTAGACCCCTAAATGCATAAGTGTGACAATTAATACATCAAAATACCTAAAATATCCCATTGTCATTTGGGCAGGGAATAGGATAATTAAATTTCATGCATGGTACATTAATATACCCATCACCAACTTTCATTCACTAAGAGAAAAACTTATTTTCAAACTCGTGTATAAGCATAAACACTAGATGCATGCTCTCAAGATCCCCCTTGGATAGTTTAAAGTTAGCTCTCATCAAGTTCAGGTTGAAACTAATCACCACCTCCCTTGCCTTAATAAGACTTGCCAACATAACCACTTATAGGATATAGAGTTGAAGGATCATCTCATGTTTGAATGTATTATCTATTATGAGATTGAGGTGAGCTTTTATTGCCTTTACATGGACTCAAGCGACGCTCTCTCTACACTCTTTCATTATATAGATAAAATATGCTTACCTATGGTTAGGGAAGTCCATGTAGGGGCTACAACAAGTAGAGGTCCAAGCCTCCTGAGATATCAAATCAATGAGACATTGAATTTCTTCCCAATCCCCCACACCCCATCCAATAAGTAGACCAACTTCCATGAGACTTTTGTGGAGCTCTTGTCCTAGATCCCAAGATAAGCACCATTGAACCAACAAGTAGATTAGCTTTGGGATGGCTCAAATTCAGACTCTCTCCATGTAAAGTACTACTCTTGAGGCTCAATCGAGTCGCCAATCCTCCATTCAGTTATTATTCCCCTAACTTTGATTGTTAGGAGTGATGGACCTCCTTGATATATAGATCCCCCTGAGATTAGATAATGAGGCTTCCTCGGTGCTTGGTACTCTCCAAATGAAATTATCAAACATTGAATCAATGTCTTCACAGTGATTAATGACTCAATTAAGGAGCCTTCTTTTCTCTCCCCTCTTTTGGCCTCAACTTTAAGTTCCATCATGGTTGACCTTTTCTTGTTATGGATTTAGTTATGCACACTCATTTTTTACTTCTTTTAGCCACGTACTTAGTTCACTTCTCCACCCTCCTCACGCTACTTATTTTCAGATGGGGACATCAAAGAGGCCATTTGGGTGAAGAACAACAACAAAGCAACATACGAGGAAGGTTTTCAAGCAGAGTTCTTTAATCATGGTCTTCGAGATTTGGTTTCTCACTTGGTTGACCCATTCAACCACGTGGTTCATACAAGTTTCCCTTCAGCATGGTCACACCACATCATTCACCTGATACACAAATCGAGCCCCAACTCGAATCCCAACAATTATAGGATGATCATGGTGGGCCACGCATTCTTGAATATCTATGCTACGACTCTCGATAGGAAGCTCTCTAGTGAGATTGAGCGTAGACACCTAAGAGCTAAGGGACGTGTGGGATTCTGACCTACTCATCAAACCATTGACCACATCTTCACCCTTCAGGTCATCATCGAGGATGCACGACGTCGATCTTCGAAAGTCTATCATTGCTTTGTGTATTTTCGGAAGGCTTTTGACTTTGTCCCGAGAGAAGCCATATTCCAGAGGCTCAAATACATTGAAATCTCCCATACCTTGTTGAATGCCACCATGTGCCTCTATGAGTCAGTCCTTGGTCGTCTCCACACAAATCACGGGATGTGAGATTCCATCAAAAGTACCATTAGAGTTAAACAGGTTTGCCCCATGTCACCCACCTTGTTTGGGATCTATATTGATGAGCTAGAGGCCTTTCTCCATGAGCATATCCAAGACGGTGACAGGTATCTCCTCCACTAGGTTCCAATATCCATCCTACTTTTTGATGATGATGTGGTCCTCCTCGCCTCATCTCCAACAAGATTACAAAGATAGTTGGATGCCCTTGCTCTCTTCTACGATCTTCGGCAGTTAACGACCAACCTGGGTAAAACCAATATTATGATCTTTATCGGGTCAAAGAAGTCCATAGAACTTAATTTCTTCTTCAGAGGGGAGGAGATTGAAATCACCAACACCTACACATACTTGGGAGGGTGGTTTTTAGGACCCCATTTCAGTTTGTGATTGGCTCTCCAGCCTTAGATTGCCAAGGGTTATGGGTCCTTAGCCCTTCTCGAGAGACAGTGTTTCCACCACCATTTTCAAGACATCTCATGCAAGATTTCTTTTATGGAATCCCTTATCTGACCCGTTGTTCTATATGTCTCAGAGGTTTGAGGGACTTCCTTCCTAGAGTATGATTAGGCATCGATTAAGAGAGTCCAGACTCTTCTCCTTTAATGCATCACCAGATGCAAGTAGACAATCCCTCATCACATCACTCTAGTAGAGTTTGGGGCTCGACCCTTCCGACTTGAGACAGTGTTTGGACTTATCTCTTTCCTACATTGCATCTGGGGCTTAGTCGACTCAACGACAAGGCAAGACTGATACCTATACTTGGCTTACTGCTCTTCTAAGACTATTTCCCTCTCTATCCCCTCGGGTTGAGCTCGAGGTTGGTTTGTAGGGGTTTCAGATCTTTTAGGGTCAGTGGGCATTCAGATTGATCGCCTCCCTCTATTTCAGTATTCCTTGGATGCACCTGGCCATCTCCTACCTACCAGGAAGGTGTTGAACAAGATCACCATAGATGACATTTATAGGCAGTTTATCCAAACCACTTGGGTTAAACCCCCTGACAAGTTATGTCCATAGATGACCCTTTACGTTGATCATCTCTTGGAGATTAGGGATGGGATCATCGTTCGACCATTGTATACATTCTGACACTGGGCACATGCTCTTCGCATTCCCCTAGGCCAACTTAGAGTAAGATCTTATAGACTTCGGGTAGAGACAAACCACCAAATTGATCGACTAGAGAGGATCTATCATCTATGTCAGTTATAGGAGGTTGAGACTAAGGAGCACTTAATTTTGCGGTGCCCCATATATTATGAGATCAGGGAGCAGTTTCAATGCTTATTCAAGGGGGCTCAAACCCTCACATGCTTCTTTAGGTACCCAAATCAACGATGTTTAGCCTTATACATACAGGAGGCCCTTAGGCTCCGAGCCCATACTCTTCTGCCTCCTATGAGACCGGACCCCATCCAGGGGATCACCTCCTTTTTCCCGATGCTACTCTCAGGAAGGGACACTAAGAGACATATCGACACCAACACAACCCAAAATTCCAGATCAGTTCGGACCTGTGGGACCCTCCATCATCTCACAATATTTCAATGACATTACCAGACTAAATCCCCTTCCGGGAGACAAATGAGATCCACCAAACCTCGTCAGTGCACTACCTCTATCAACTAGCAGCACAACAGACGATCCATACACCCCACTAGTCCCCCCTCGGGACACCCAACTATACTCAGTTTTCTTCATTTTACCTCATATGATAAGAGAGATGGATCCATTCCATGATAGAACTATTTCATTTCTTATGTTTTCTCTTGCCCTCAATCATTCTCCTACGATGCACCCCATCATCTGAGAAGGTATAAGAGCTCGAGGTTAAGGGTTTTTCATGCTTCGGGGTAGTTTTCACCTTCTACTACTCCACCTTATTGCACTTTACTTTCTTCCTACCACCTTTATATAGGAGACCTTTTGGTACTCCCGCATTGTATTAACATCATTGTACTCAACAATCCCTTTGACCTACTTTTGTGGTCATTAGTCGGACATTAATAAAATTATCTTATATTATTGTTGATAGAGCAACAACATGAGATATTTTGCACTCCCACTATGTGTTTACAATAGGTGTACATTTAAGTCCCATTGACCTACATTTGTGTCCATTTGTTTAGCATTAATGAAATTATCTTATCTTATTGTTATCAAAGACTAGCCCATGAAATCTAGGACTATCTCCCTATGGATCAGTGAAACCCTATAGTTACAAGTGTGCAAGCTTAAGCAAAATCAACCCCTTAAGCCATCGTTGATATGATTGGTGGTCGAATTTGGGTCATTAACAAGAACGCCCATAAAAATAAGGTGGTTGTAGTTAAAAAACTTAACCTTCCAACTAAGTAATCATTAGGATGATGATGCCTAAAACCTTACTGATTGGAAAGGAGGTGATACACCCTTCCCATGCATCCTCTTCTCAAGGTGGAGGTAAGAGGGTATGCTCCCCACCTCATTTTTTGAACCCTTGGATGAGTTTGAAAGAAAAACAAGATTTGTACCTTATATGATTGTTTCCGTGCTTTAATCTTAAAAGGGCTAATGATCACAAATTCTTACGAACTCTTGATCACATCGAGATAAACATTGACGAGTTCAATGTGGACTGTATTGTTATCGATTCCTAGTGAAGGTAGCATCATGGAATGTCAAGGCCTCTCGATCCATAGCATAACGACTTTGTTCAAGGTTATTAATGTCTTTTGTATCTAGGAAGTGATTTAATTTACGATAATTTGCTAAAAACTACTTTAAATATCATTTGGTTTCATGCTATTGCTTTTTCATAAATCCATGTTGAGGGAAAGCGTGGTGTATTAACTTTATTGCCTCCCAGGTTACCTCGTTTGTCATTAGATGGGGAATCATCCCCTCTTGTATTGATTTGGATTTTCTTGAAAATCGATGGTCATATCTTCGACCTAGCCAATATATATGCATCAAGAAACATAAAAGAATGGCCCCTCTTCTAGAAATGGATAGTTGATGAATTGTTGGAATCTCAATGGCTAATGTGTGGTGATTTCATCATGGTTTATACCTATAGGGTGAGGGAGGCATGTTGCTTGCAAGAATATTGCAAGGGGAAAAGTGTCTGGAACGCCCTCAAAGCCAAGATTAGGATTTATGATCCCAACAAGTTAAGGAGGAAAGAGTCCTTTGAGTTATGGATTTTACATGATCTAGGCACTAGAAGGACAAATAAAGAATCATAAAGAGGTTAGATTGCAAGATCTTGTGCAAGAAAAACACATTTTTATTTTGATTGCAATGGTGGAAGAGCTATGCAAGTACTTGGCAAGGCCACTCTCTTAAATCACCTGCATATATATTGATTTGTATTTGCAAGAGAGTAAAAATTGTGAATTCCTATAAACACATTTATTTTAAATGTTTCCCTCTTAAAACTAGAGTTACACTAAGTGTATTAGAGGATTTGGAACCTCCTTCCCAGGAAAAGAGGTGACATAAGGTGCATCACAAAATAGGAGGATGCCATATTGTGTATAATCTCCTTTATAAGTGGGTATGGGTGCCAAATTATTTTTTATTGTTGAAAGCACTAGATAGCCATTAAAGAGAAATCACAACACATTAACCAAAGCCTTCAATGAAGAGAAGTAAGACATTCATGTCCAACTCTGACACCTCCTCGATCAGCAAGGGATCAACTAAGGGCCTGAGTTCGTTAGCTCAAGATAGATGACAAGCCTATGAAGGATATTTTAGGGCACTAACTACTAAGGAGGTTTCTAAGAAAATCTTTGCACTTAAAATTCTAAACGCTTAATTTGAAGGAGTTTTCAAATTAATATCAACCAAGTAGAAAATGGATCAATCTAATCCTTACAAGACTTATTTGTTTTTTAGATGATTTAGATGTGCAAATTGAACCCAACAAAATGGCTTTTAAAAACCAAACAAAAATAATTTTCATAAAGGTGTAATGTTCAATTTTTTTGTTCACTATTTTGGACATAAGAATATCCTTAATTACATCACAAGGATGGTAATTTCTCTAGATGTAGATTGTGTCACTGTATAGAACGTTCTAATATTAGGTCATTAACACATGCACGATTTTAGACATTCTTTTGTAATCAAGAACAATAAAATTATGGATTTGATGTTAGTCCTTATGGTAATCATTATTATCAATGTGTCCAAAATGTAAATTAGTTATCACAATAAAGATTGATTTGATGAGCCATAATGGGAGAACAAAAATTGAACACTTTTTTGGTGGCCAAATACCCAAAATCTTATAGTTCTCTAAGCCCCTAAACTTCAACCTTTAGCCCCGAGTATAAGCCCTTGCACCTTGCACCCATAATCCATAACCCCAAAGTCTTAATACTAAACCCCTAACTCTTAGGCCCTAAATATTTAAACCCTTAACCTTAAGCCATGAATCTTAACCGTAATAATTTAAACTTATCCCTATGTTAGGGTCCTACCCTAACCCCCTAAGTACATGGATAGGTTGCTATGTATGGAGGCCATCTCTAGTAAACAAGGCCCATGTAGTAGTGTGAAAAGAAAAATTGTAAGAAGGCATACTAGAAGGTTCTACCTACTTGAAAGTTCTTTCTCTGGAAAGTTCCTAGGATGTAGATATAACTATACAAAGAAGTATAAGCAATGTAATCAGATGTATTGTGAAGTTTATTATAATATTAGCTTTGCTCGTTTGGAGGTTGTCCCCTCAAAGAGGCAAGTGAACATTGTTCTCATCAATAAAAGGATAACATTTTGTGGTATTCTAGTTCTTTTATTTCCCATTATTGTTGTAATCTATCATTCCTGCAATAAATATAGGTAAATTCTATTATTTGTGTTTTGAATCTTCCAATTTTCTAATAAATAACATCACAAGTGGTATCAAAGAAGTTTCTCGAGTCAATACTTTAGAGCATTTTTTAAGCTAGAGATGTATTATGATGTCTATAAATAACACAATGATCTATCATCCGACAACTAAATTTGCGAAAGGGGAAGAATGCATACAGGAAATACAAGTGATTTGACCTCGTTAGACACCCTTGTAACTAGTGTTGGTACCCCTTGGAGTAGTATTGTATCAAACAACACCTATATGCATAATTTTACTTCCACGTACAATAGGGTATATTGAAAGTCTCCTAAATTACATGAATTTTTTTAATAAGTTGATCAACCTTATTGTTGCTATAGTGCATCAAGAACAACACCAAGGAAGATTACTCTCTAGTACCTAGGTAATCAGGTAGTACAACCAAGGGTATAGACAAGCCTCCTTAGTTGGTGTTGTTAAAAATTGGGTCGAATACTAATGTTGGACCCCATATGTATATCAAAGAGCTATAGCACTTAGCATTCCCTTTCCCTTAAGACCATCGAAACCCTGCTCCCTATTGTCAGTCCATGAAATTCCTACATAAATTGTAGTATTGAGATTTTTGCCAGCGAGTAATATTCAAGCAGGAGTTAAAAAAAAAAGGGTATGGCTCCTATCGACACCCTCATTTGAGATCTCTCCTAATAGAATGTTTTTTTCGAGTTGATTATCATGGTACCACTCTTTAGTAAGTCTATTTGGTGGACCCGTTTGCTCCACTACCAAGCAACTATCTCAACAAACCTATAAGGCCATGTCGATCGCCTCGGTACTATTCTATGGTAACCTTTTTCTTGTGGACCCACATCTTTATGGTTGCTTGAGGCGCAAATCTAGCTACTAGAGTCTCCTCTTCAATAACTTTGTGTGATGAGTTGCAACACAAAAAAGACTACAACCACTCTTCTGCCTACAAAAATCTCTATGTCATTTAAGCCAAGCTCATCAACTTGGTGTAAGGTACCAGATCTATTATAATAGCAGAAAACATAAACACTGCAGAGAATAACAGCAGAACAACACCATATATGAAACCACAACACCAAAATAATACCTTTATTGATAGGAAACAATGTTCACTTAACTCTTCGAGGGGGAAACCGCATGCAGAGCATCGCTCTATTATGATAATTCTCAAGACCAAACTTCTCATGTCTCCTACTCTTATGTATACTAATTCTATCTTGTAAAGATCATTCCAGAGGAAGATCCTTCTAGAAGTGGAAGCTTTTATTAGGTCTTCTTACACCGATTTATTCCAATTTAATAAATAGGCCTTATTAACTAATGTCGACCTTTATTACATGGAAACATAGTATTCTTTATACATGAGGGGTTAGGGAGGTTAGGTCCCTAACATGCCCTCCCCCTTGAAAAAGAGCCTTGTCCTCAAGGCTTGAGATGAGGAAATTGTTGTAGAATGGTGGTCGGATCCCAAGTGGCATCTTCCGGAGTTGTATCTTTCCACTGCAGTAACACTTCCTTGATGGTGCGCTGACAGAGACAACGCTCGTGCTAGGCCAAGACTGCTTGTGGCTACAACCAAATGGAACCTTCATCATCCAATTCAGGGAGACTGGTTTGAGTTTGACATTTAGTATCAATCACCTTCTTTAAGCATGAGACATGAAAAACATGGGGCTTAGAATGACTAGGAAAAGCAAACTGGTAAGCCACCTGCCCCACTCGCTTGAGAATTGTATAAGGACTATAAAATTTGGGAGCAAGTTCCTGAAAGTGGTCCATTTTGAGGGAAGTCTACTTATAGGGTTGTAAACGAAGAAACACATGGTCCCCTTCAACAAATCATCGTTTGGAACGACCTTGATATGATTGTTGCTTCATGCGATTCTGAGCCATGGCCAAATTTATTTTGAGGGTACAAAGAATGTCTTCACGAACTGCAAGATTGTTGTCAACCTCTTGAACCTTCAATACACCTGGCATGTAGGAGAGAATCGATGGTGGCTTTTGTCCATGTACTACTTCAAAAAGAGTCATGCGAGTAGTTGTATAGTAAGATGTGTTGTACCACCATTCAACGAGGGGTAACCACTGATCCTATTGATTTTGTCGTTCAGATGCAAAACACCTCAAATAAGTTTCCAAACACTTGTTGACAAATTAAGTTTAGCCATTAGTGTGGGGATGATAGGCGATGTTGAGACGCAATTGGGTGCCTTGGAGATGAAACAATTCTTTCCAAAAATTGTGGGATCTTGGCCATAGACAATAGAATGAGGTATGCCATGCAGCTTGAAGATATTATCCATGAAAATTTGAGCCACTGTGGATGTTGTGAATGGGTGTTGGAGAGCACATAACTGAGCATATTTGGAAAGACAATCATTTACCACGATGATGACTGGTTTATTGCCCGATTTAGGTAAGCCAACAATGAAGTCCATATAAATATCTTGCCAAATAGTCGACATAATTGGGAGTAGTTGTAGTGTGCCCGAGGTCTTGACTATTTCTCCTTTATTCTATTGACAAACATCACATTCAACCACAAAGGTGCAGACGTCATGTTTCATCCCATCCCCCAAAAAAGAACATTTGACCCTTTCATAGGTTTTGGTGAACCAGGAATTCCTGAGTATGGGGAAGCATGAAGCTTCGAAAGCACCGTAGATTTAAGTTACAATTGTTTGCCTAGATATAGATGGCCTTTGTAGCGAAGCTCGTTATTCCGCCAAGAGTACCCTGGAGAAACCGAAGAATTGTCTTGCAACCATTCCTAGTGAACAACTTGGAGCCAATATGGTACAATGAAGGAGAGAGATAGAAGGGACCCTTCATCTTCATACTTCCGGGAAAGAGCGTCAACAACAACATTTTATTTAACCTTCTTGTAAATTATCTCATAATCATATCCAAATAGCTTGGTTACTCATTTTGTTGGTCTACAGAGGAAATTCGTTGTTCTAGAAAACGCTTGAGGCTTTGATGATATGTTTTAATTTGGAAGCATTGGCCCAATAGATAAGGATGATAGAGATCCATGGCATGCAAAATAAACAACATTTCCTTTTCTTAGATTGGCCCAAATGGCGCTTTGAAATTTGTTTGATGGTGAAGGCCACTGGTCGTCCTTCTTGCATAAGAACTGCGACAATTCCTTTCCTAGAAGCATCACATTCCAGGACAAAAGTCTTTTTGAAGTCGGGAAGGGTCGGGATGGGAGTTGTGCACATAGCCTCTTTCAAAGCATGGAAAGATTGATCAGTTGCAGGAGTCCAATTGAAAGAAATATTTTTAAGGAGAGCAGTGAGAGGTGCTGCAATTTTTCCATAATTCTTAACAAATTTGTGATAATAGCCCACTAAACCCAAAAAACCACGTAAGGTCTTGAGAGTTTTGGGGCGAGGCCAATCCTGCATAGCTTCAATTTTCTTAGGATCTACCCTTACACCATGCTTGTCGACAATATGACCCAAAAAATCCACTTCTGAGGCGCCAAAGGCACATTTAGATTGTTTGAGGAAAATTTGGTGTTGAGAAAGGAGATGGAGAACTTGATCCATGTGGGAAAGATGGGTTGTCCATATTTTACTGTAGATGACAATATCATCAAAGAAAACTAAGACAAAATAATGGAGAAAGGGACGAAAGACATGATTCATGAGACTTTTGAAAGTGGACAGATCATTACATAGGCCAAAGGGCATGACCAAGAACTCATAGTGGCCCTCATGAGTTCGAAATGTCATATTGGGAATGTTAGCCTCTTTCATACCTATCTGGTGGTATCCAGAACGAAGATCAAGTTTAGTAAAGTATTAAGCACCACTCAATTCATCCAATAGATCATCAATGACATGGATGAGAATCTTGTCTTTGATGGTGAGTTTTTTGAGAGCACGAAAGTCGGGATACATGCACCACGTGCCTTCTTTCTTGAGGACCATGACCACAAGAGAAGAATAGGGGCTGGTACTATGGAGGATGACACCCGCGTCGAGCAATTCTTGTACAATTTTCTCAATTTCTTTCTTCTGGGCAAAGGGATGATGATACAGACGAACATTGGGAGGAATACTTCCCGAAACTAGAGAGATAGAATGATCATGAACACCGCGGGGAAGGCCATGGGGCGTGGGAAAATAGTTTGGTGTTTGGAGAGTATAAATTGCAATTCAAGATGCACAAATGGGGTTTCAACTGCTTTAATGGAATGGAGTTGGGAAATAATGCATGAAAGACCTTTTTTGAGGAGTCTTTCCATTTGATGGGAACTGATGATCTCAGGGGAGCCTACTATGATGCCTTGGAACTTATATTGTTGGTCGTCCTATTGAAATTGCATGGTTAATTCCTTAAAATAAACGAGGATGGGACTGAGAGTGTGTAACAATTATGCACCTAACACAATGTCACAACCAACCTTTTCGATAGCGAACATATGAGATTTCAAGTTGTATTGGCCAATTTGGAGACACAAATTTTCACAACGCCCCCCACATTTCATGGAACCTCCATTGGAAATCATGATTTAAAAATTGTTGACTGCATGGATATAACAATGGGTTTCTTCAACAAT
>JZKD02S0259885.1:7990-20842 GCA_000966675.3 Picea glauca
CTTCTTATGATCTGGTTTCTTCTTCAGATGATGACAGTGAGGATGAAAATCCACCTCCGCCTGCTCACCCTCCTCCAGATGAGTCCTTTGAACCTGAACCAACACCAACTCCACCACTTCCGAGATGGGTCCGTTCAACACGAGAAACATTTGGTGATCTTGTCAGTGATCCTTCAGATCAACATCGAACACGTTCACAGTTCCAATGAACCTCTTCTCTTTTGGCTCAAGTTTCAGAAACTCATGATCCAGAGAAATTTGCAGAAACTTCAGGTCATCCAGATTGGGATACAAAAATGAATGAAGAGTATCGTTCTTTAATGGAAAATGATACTTGGGATCTTGTACCTCTTCCAAAAGGAAGAAAATGTGTTAGATGAAAATGGGTCTACATAACTAAGTATGTATCAGATGGAAGTGTTGAAAGACACAAGGCTCGGTTAGTTTCCAAAGGATTTTACCAAGTTAAAGGAATTGACTATAATGAAACCTTTGCCCCTATATCAAAAATGAATTCCATCCGCCTTGTTCTTGCCCTTGTTGTCTCACATAAATGGGAGGTCCATTAGATGGATGTTAAATCTACCTTCTTGCACGGAGATTTGCAAGAAGAAATCTACATGGAACAACCTCCTAGCTATGTCTAGAATGACTCTAGCCTTGTTGTCGCCTCAAGAAATCTCTTTATGGTCTCAAGCAAGATCCCCGAGCTTGGTATGCCAAAATAGACAGCTTTCTTATTGCCACTGGATTCTCTATATGTCATTATGATCCTAATGTCTAAAAGTAGGAATTCATCTCATAATACTTGTCCTTTATGTTGATGACCTTATCCTTATTGGTAGTGAATCAAAACTTTTAAACCATGTGAAAACCAGCCTTAAGAATAAATATGAAATGACAGACTTAGATTTTTTGCACTATTTCCTTGGCCTCCAAGTTTTGCAAATCAATGAAGGATTTTTTCTTTCCCAGTCTAAGTATGCTTGTGACCTTCTTCGTCACTTTCACATGGATGATTATAAACCAACCCCCTTTCCCTTCCATTCTGGAGTCAAGCTTACTTCCACCTATACTTCTCTTGAAGTTGATGCCACCTTGTACCGTCAATTAGTTGGTAGCCTCTTATACTTGACTCATACCCTCCCTGATCTTTCCTTTGTTGTTGGTCTTGTTGCTCAGTATATGCAAATGCCCCATGAAAGCCATTGGAAAGCAGCTAGAAGGATACTTTACTATGTTCATGGTACAGTTCAGTTCGGGATACATTACAGTTCAGGGGGGACTCTATATTGGTTGGTTTCACTGATTTAGATTGGGTCGGTGACCTTGATGATCGGAAGTCTTCTGCAGGTTATGTTTTTAGCCTTGGTTCAGGACTTGTCACTTGGGCTTGTAAGAAACAACATACTATTTCACTTTATTCAACAGAAGCAGAGTACCGATCAACGATAAATGCAAGTCAGGAAGTCATGTGGCTTCGAGAGATCCTTTCAGAGTTTGGATTCCATCACCAACATCCGACCAGCCTTTGGTGTGACAATCAGAGTGCCATCCAGCTCACCAAATACCCAGTTCAACATCAGCATAGAAAACACATCGAGCTACACATGCACTTCATCAAAAAGCTCATTCATGATCAAGTTATTGAAGTGCTCTTTTTCCCTACAGAAGATCAAGTTGAAAACATTTTCACAAAGTTTCTTACAGAAGCAAAGTTTTCCAAACTTTGATCTATGTTAGGAGTTCAGGAAGTTGTCATTAAGGGGGGATAGGATCTAATGCCTCCTTCCTTATCCTATTGTGTCACTATTGTAAATCCTTCAATCATATCCCAAGTTGTTCTGAAGGGGGGATGCTAGGATATTTAGACAATTAGGAGTTAGTTAATATCTACTTGGTCTATTGTGTCGTTAGGTAAAAGTGTGTTTTCTAGTGTGTTTCCCTAGTATGCATTAGTATGCATTTTTAGTTAGGAAATCTGACGGTCATGATATGTTCCCGACATAGAGTGATCTGACGGTTCATACTCTCCTCGATCTTAACGTCCATTGATCTGTGGCTTAACACCCGATTGGTCCATGATCTCTATTTAAAGAGCATGGAGGGTCATTTATCGATGATCAATTGTGAGAAACTCTCTTGTAAAATCTCTCTGTAATATTTTTCTTTGCATTAATAAACTACTCCAAGTGGTCGCGTTGGTTGGGTCCATGGATGTTTCCCTGTAGGGGTTTTACCATGTGAAAACATAGGTGTGTTGATCTGTGATCTGGTTATATGAGTGGTTACTGAAGGTTTTCGTCCTCTGTTGGAATACCTGTTTTGTCAAACAATGACACAATCCATACTCCTTAAGGAAAATGATCAATCCACTTCTCTCTTCCAGGAATTGGTAAAGTATTACTTTCCAATGTTTGGCATGTTCCAACTTTTAAAAATAATTTGTTGTCCTTGGTCTCCATTAAACAAGGAGGTCATTAGATTATCGTGGAAGATGGATTGATCAAAATTAATTCAATCAAACACAATTTCAAAGCAATAATGAAGGGTTATGAAAATGAGAAACTTTTGAGGATACAAGGCATGGTCATTCATCATAAACAAAATTTTGTAGAAATAGTGGATTTATCCCCTAGCTCCTTAAGATTATGGAATTATAGTCTTGGCCATTTGAACTTTTGAAAGATTAAGTAAACTTAAAACATAAGAAATGGTTAAATGATTGCCTACTTTCAAAAAGGAAATTGATAAGTGTGAAATATCTATCATTGGAAAACAAAACAAGGATCATTTTCTCACAAGTACATGGCGAGCAAACAAGTGTTTGCAACTTACACATAGTGACATTTGTGGTCTTATGGAATCTTCTCTTGATGGATGCAAATACTTCATTCTTTTCATTGATGATTTTACAAGGATGACTTGGGTATATTATTTTAAGGATAAATTAGAAGCCTTTGAAAAATTCATACATTTTGAATGCTTAATTTAAAATGCCACCAAAGAAAATATTGTCACATTGAGAACAAATCATGGGAGAGAATTCTCTTCAAATAAATTCAATAATTATTGCAAGAAAAATGGAATAAAAGGGTAGCTGAAAAATTCTTAACTCCACAAAAAAATGGGGTCATAAAGAATGAATAAAACTCTAATGGGAATGGAAAAATCTATGTTATATTTCAAAGGGGTTAAGCACAAAATACTAAGAAGATTCAGTTCATACAAAATTATATCTAAGGAATTGATCATTGACATCATCCTTAGATGGAATCACTCCATATGAAGTTTGGTATGGTACCAAGCCTTTAGTTAATCATCTTCTAGTTTTTCGCTCCACTTGTTATGCCTTAGTTCCTAAAGAAAAAATGACTAAGTTGGAAAGTCACGGTATGAATTACATGTTTATTGGCTATTCATATGAACATAAAGGCTATAGGTTTCTATCTAGTGGGAAATTCATTATTAGTCAGAATGTTTTCTTTGATGAAACTGAAAGTCAAACAATGAAATAAATTGATAATCTTCTTAATCACTTGGATAAAAAGGCAACTCAGGATAAAATAATTCATCAAAGAAAACCAAATTGGATTGAAAAAGACTTATCCTAAACATGAATTTTCAAGAGTTAGATAAATCTTCTTCAAATGATGATTCTTCTTCAACATAGGATAGAGAAAATACAAAAACTTCAACACATGCACAGCTCAATAAACCAAAATGGTTCACATAACTGCTTAAAGATGTTCATCTAGATGAACAAAACAAAACAAGAACTAGAAATTTTACATCTCAATTATTTTTTTCCCTAATCACTCATGCTTCCATTGAACCAACCACTTTTATGGAAGCAATGAAGCATAAGAAATGGAAGCAATCCATGTTGCACGAAAATGATTCTGTCATTGCAATTGGAACATGGAAACTTGTTGATTTTCCAATATATGTTAAACCCATCAACTACAAATGGGTTTACCAAATCAAGTATTAAACAAATGGTGAGGTGGATAAGTATAAAACAAGACTTGTAGCGAAGGGTTTTTCTCATAAGGAAGGCATAAACTATAAAGAAACATTTGCACCAACAACAAAGTGGAATACAATCAGAAAGGTAATAAATTTGGTTGCAAAGCATGGTTCGACACTTTACCAAAAGGATGTTAAATGTGTATTTATTAATGGTCTATATGGATCAACATCTAGGTTTTGAAATTGAAGGAAAATACCACAAAATTTGCAAACTAATCAAATCTTTATATGGCTTGAAATAGGCACTTAGAGCATGGTATGACAAAATGGATGAATACCTTAGACATGTTGGTTTTCATTGCAGCGAGTTTGATGATACTTTGTAATTTAGGATGTAAGGTGAAAAATCAATATTCATTGTTATTTATGTTAACGAATTAATCATTACAAGGAACCATGAAGTTCACATCAAGCAGGTGAAATAAGAACTTCAAAAAGGGTTCAAAATGACTAACTTGGGGCCACTTCGATACTATATTGGAGTGGAAGTTTCCCAACAATTTCATCAAATATTCCTTACTCAAAACAAGTATGCAATAAATTTTTTGAATAAGTTTGGCATGGAGGATTGCAAACCCTCTCTTACACCTATGGAGAAAAACTTAAAAACTTTCAAAATTTGAAGGGGGAGAATTAATGAACAATATTAGCTATAGATATTTGATTGGAAACCTCATTTACTTCACAAATACCCATCCAAAATTTTCATATACAATCAACATTCTTTCCAGATTCACGCATGAACCTAGAGAAAGTCACTAGAATGCAACAAAAAGAGTCATTGGTTACATTCAAGGTACAAAATATATTGGGCTTCTCTACAAGAAGAATAACAACTTTACACTTGTTGGATATTTAGACGTATAATTTAGAGGTGATATTGATGATAAAACATCAACTTCTATCTATTTAATGAATATGGGTTCAACAACAGTATCTTGGAGTTGTAAAAAGTAGGCTACAGTGGAAAACTCTTCAGTAGAGACATAATATGTGCAATATTGGGAAGCAACATGTGAAATTGTGTGGCTATGTAGAATTTTGTAGGATCTCAGTTCTATTTAGAAAATAACAACTATGTTATTGATAGATAGTCAGTTGGCAATAAAAATGTTCAAGAATCCAATATTTCATTCTGAGACCAAGCATGTCTACACCAAGTATTCATCAGAACACTCATCGATAATGACATCATCAAGCAAGAGTATTGGCCATTTGAAGATCAAATTTCATATATTTTCACCAAGGCACTAGGAAAAATAAAATTCACTAAGTTCAAAGATGAATTTTGCATTTATAAAAATAAACTTCAAGATTAAAGGGACAAATGTTAGCCTAATAATCATAAAGTTTATTTAGATAGATATTTCCTAGAATAATAATAATAATGTTATTCTAAAAGTTATGTATTTCCTAAGAGATAGATTGTGCTAGTCACATCCTTGTCACAATTATTATCCTTGAGTTATTAGTCAAGGACACATGGTATGTTGAGATAAGGCTACACAGATTATATATACATTATGCTTCTTACTATTATGTAATTTTTCTTTTCCTAATTAATAAAATTGTGTGTATGATGACACTTGGTGAATGTTAATACACTGATCACATTGTTTTCCTTCTTTTTCATCACTCATTCTTTTTCTCCTTTGTAGACATGATCCATGCTATATATTGTAGGAATGAGAAACAATAAGGCCCAATACTGAGGTTTTATAATCCCTAATTGGTGCCAATATTGTACTTAAAGAATTGTTGGAATCATTTTGTAGTCACGATCGAGATGTTTTTCCACTAACAAATTAATAATATTAGAGAATTGTTACACTGGTTCTCTCCCATTTTATATTTTTCATTATGTTGAAAGAATTTATAGATCTCTACTTGTCGTCCCCATTGAATTTTCTATCTCATGAATGTGTGTAACAAGAGCATAGTGTTTGGTTTCATCATATAATCATTTTCATGCTTTTTATTTGTTATCTTCTAAAGAAGGAATGCATGATTAGGGCACCAGTTTACACCACTATGTTTGATATCTTTTCAGTAGTTCATCCCCTTTTAGTCGAAATAAATCATGTTATATATTAAAAAAATGTAGAGACTATCTCTGTGCACCACCTAGTTTTTAAAATAAATCTAGTCAAAACTTCATAGATAAAGGTTGTTCTCTCATGACACTTGAGAGGAATATCCCTCAAACATTTTAGAGTACCCTCTCTCTGGCCCAAGAACTAGCTCAAAGTCCTAGAGTGGCATAAGAAGGTGTTCATGTACATTATGCCCCAACATTTGGTCTTTGTGAGAGAGGGAAAAACCTTTGGGGAAACAAAACCTAGCATTGAATGTTGTTACACTTTCCAAGTCATCATTCTTCAAAGAATTAAAGTCTTGTGATAAGTATAAATGATCCTTTATTTTTCCCTGTTAATGCAAGAAACGATCATGCAATTGCTACCAAGTGGAGATGGTGTTGGCTGACAAGTGTCTGAACTAGGATTTGGCATCCCATTCCAAGGAGTGTATAAAGAGACATATAAAAATATCCTCAAGCTCAACAACAAAATAGTCAATGAAATCTTGAAACATGATGATATTTGCATCGACTAATGTTCGATTGTGACCACTAAACTTTGGAAGATGCTTTAAATATCCATCAGGCAAGGGGTGAAGTGTTTTGGACAAGACTAATGGTTGGTACCTTGCTAGTAGCCAAGTTGATTGTTGGGAATTATGACAACTAATGGAATGGATGAATCATGGCTTACAATGGTGAAAGTCCTTGGGCACGAGGGATTAGGGCCAACAAATGGATGTGCAACAATCTATATTAAACAAGATTAAAGTATTCTAGAACCAATAGAGATGAAACTATAAGGCGACAATTTTCCAAATATTTAATAGTAAAATTACAACATGAAATTTCACAATAGGATTGATAAAGATATGCAAGAAAATTTCATATTCCCAACATGGATAAACGGTGTCACCAAAACACTGAATATAACATATATATGCACTGATCTAGGTCTACACATGCACAATTTCACGAGACGAACTAATGTGGAATCACCGGGTGAGATATTTTTTCCTCAAAAGCCACTACTTATTCAACATTGACAATATATAATTAGTAACAATGGAAATATAGATTATTTCCCTAGTGGAGTCGCCAATAACTTTCCAGAGAGCTCAAAATTCTTCAATAATGTAAGATGTTGGGTATTATCATTCACTAGATTAAAACCCAATGAATTGATGAACAATGGAGTCGCAAATATTTGTCATCATATTCCTAAAAATAACTCTCTCCCTCACAACAATGTCAATTCTTATGTTGTTCCCAATGTCACCCCTGATCTCACAAGGGAAAAGGCCAAGGAATATTGTGTGAGAGCACCTTCCTGCACCACTCTAAGCCTTCAAGCCAGTTTTCGAGCCAAAGGGGGGGTACTCTCAAATGTCCTTAGGATTGTTCACATCTATCATGTAGGAACAAGATTTATCTATGAAGTTCAAAGTGGTTTTATTGCAAAGGCAAGTTGGTGCAAGGTGATTCCCTCATCAATTTATTAAAAACAAAATATAAAGATTTGATTTATAGTTTTAGGAGTAACCAAGAAACCAAACAACATGGGAGATTCAATTGAATCTATCCATAGGAATGATCTTATGAACTATAAGCACCGTAATATGATTATGCTTTACAGTTAAGGGCTCTGGTGTTCATAAACTCTTTCTATTTTCTTCTTTGGACATCTCCCTCCAATCACATTCAGTGAAATTGTTCAATTTTGGACACTTAAACCTAACACTTGTTGCACATGGGTGTCCCTCTTGCTGAGATAATGTTGATAAAACCAAGAATCAGGCAAAACAATGCACTGTGCAACCTATGGGAGAGAAAACTTTTGGCCACATTTTATTTGATCACCGTGAAATCTATGGTCAATTTTAGGCCATGAAATTTCAGGCATAGGTTAATCTCATGCAAACCTAGACTTCCCTAGAGGAATTCTCTAACAATGGAACAAATATGGAGAATTTGTAAGTGAACATTCAAGGGTAAAGTGTCTATGAAAACTACACCCGCAATATTCTCTACAAAATTGAGACAAAGGATCCTCATACCCAAACTTCAAAAGTCTTGTCTCGTTCCTAAATTCTAGGCACCGAAACTCAGTAAAAGAGCACAAGAACATGGTCCATGTTCTGATGTAGCCCTTGGCCTTATCAACAATCTTCTAAAATAGTTTCTCAATTGGAAAACTAGAGAGATAATTGCGCAATTGAATTTTTCATAGAAAACTACCAAACAAACCATTAAAACATATGCCTCCTTGGCTCTTGAGGTTCATATTGCTCTATCTTATGCATACAAAATCAAAATGATGTTCATTAGAGGCAATGCATAGAATACACGAAGAGTTTTTCAATGACTAGTTGCATGATAGTTTTTTATGCTTTTTTCACATACTTTTTTAAACAAAAAGAGAAACTTAAGATTTTTTAATAGCTACTTTTTCATATTTTTGGAGGTCAAAATCGAATTTTGTCAATTCCACGATGATGAGAGACCTTAAGAAACATCTCTGAGACATTCCTTTCCTTTGGATACAAACTGGAAACAAGGAGGTTTATCAATGTGGATTGAGAGAGGCACTCATGGAGAGGAGCACTTATCCAACTAGTTATTGGTGGCCACCCACCTATTCCGACTGACTCCTCTTGTCCATTTTTAGTTCAACACATTCTTTTGTACTTCTTTGTAATTGTTGGTTCTACACTTTTGGGGCTATTTGAAGACCTACACATCTTCCAGGTGGATATTGGTGGCCTCTCACCTAATCCAACTAGCTTATTTTGTATGTTTGCATTGTCAACACATCTTGTTGTACTTCCAAGGCCGTTTTGGAGGCCTAAACAATGTTTTTTTGGCTCGCCACAGTCAAACTATAGAAAGAGTCAGAGTTTGATGGAAGAATGTGTATTTATCTGAAATACCTTTCCAACAGGCTATCACGTGCCTAAAACAAAGGTTGTATGCAAAAGTTATGACCCCGGGAAGTTGAGGGTCCAACTTACCCATAGGGTCCCACATGATTTTTGATGTTTCACCTCCTAGGGTTGGGTTTTTAGATGTCTGGGGTTTTGACATTCATGAGTAATATCAAAAATGCCTTTAGAGCCTCATTGTAATTCATTCTACTCAGACAGATGCACATAGCAGCCACATCCCTTCTCAGAGATAGCTACCACCATTCGAGCAAGTGTTTCAGTTCTGCAATTTTACAGTTTCAACCTATTTCATTATTCAATAGAAGATATTATTCACTGGATATCTATGTTATTATTCATATCTTTGTGTTTATTGTATTTAGTCTATTAATCGTTTTGTTCTGCTCCTAAATATGGATCAATGGTATCAGAGCAGTCTGCTCTTCATTTTTTTTCTTCGTTCATGTCCCCAACAAGATCTGGGTACAAGAAGTTGGAACTCGAACCAATCGAGCCATTGCAAGATCGATCACACTGATCCCGACAACAACCCATGGGGGACAAAAAGAAAGATGATGGAGCAAGAGATCTTATTAAAATGTTGCTCGAGGAAGCCCTTGCACGATAAAGGAATGAAATGATGGACAACTTTGCGCAGATCCTTCCACGACTTTCCACAGGAAAAGCATCTTCATCAAACAGCCATGAAACCCCCTTCAAGGTACAGGTAAATTTTGATATTCCATTATTTTAAGGACTGATAGATGTGGATGTTGTAGATAAATGGTTGAATTTACTCGAAGGGTATTTTTTTGTCCACAATTTTTCTGATAGGGAAAATACCACTTTTGCACTCCTCAAGGTCGTTCCCCATGTTAAAGACTGGTGGGATACTTACTTTGAGCAAAGGGTCGTAGAGGAATATGAAATGTTTGTGGTGGCCCCTACATTGGATTCCTTTCGGGACGCCATTAAAGAACAATACTACCTTGTTAGAAGCTACACGGACCAGTACACTAGATGGACCACCCTACGTGAAGAAAGGGTCACCAATATTTTCCATACCCTGTGCACCAAATTGGGTATCAAAGACTCTGAGCATCATTTGGTGCTCAAATATTGTGGTTGTTTGCATAGATACATTCAAACAAAAGTGGAGTTTCTGGACATCGCCTCATTGGGCACAACCTATAGATACGTTGTCAAGATCAAGAAAAAATTTAAGCAGAAAATGCGAGAGTTTGGATCTGCAGAACCCTCACAGTCAAAGCAGGGCAAAGGCAGCGCCAACCCACACAGCAAGGGACCAAGTCGATATGGTCGCCCTCAAGACAACCATTCCAAGCCACAACACAAGAAGGGAAATGAGAAGATGAAGAAGGACACGTGAAAATGGTGTGAGCACCATTAAATCCCTTGGCACAACACCGAAGAATGCCACTCCAAGCAGTCACTCATGGTCGAACTGAAGGCTTCCGAGTCAGAGGTCGATTTTGATTCTGAATCAAATCCTGAAGGAGGGAAGCGGATTATCTATGTTGAACCCAGTGCCACAGTCACTACCACCAAAGTTTGGCCAAGTGAACCAAAAGAACCAGAGGAAGGGGAACGCCTCTTTCACTCACAGATGTGGGTAAAGGAGGCTTTGCTTCATTTCATTGTCGATAGCAGTAGTCAGAAGAACCTAATTTTAGCAGAGGTCGTCAAGCGGCTGAACCTGTCAATGACACTGCACCTACAACCCTACACCATCAGTTGGCTTCGCCAAGGAAGAGATCTTTGTGTCAACAAACATTGTCTTCTTCCCTATGACATCAAGCCTTTCACAGATGGGGTACTATGTGATATTGCTCCCCTTAAAGTTTGTAATGTTCTTTTAGGACAATCATATTTGTGGAAGCGTCATGTTGTGTATGAGTCTAGACCCCACAATATTATTATTACTTTGGGTAGACAATTATACAATATACCAGAGGTAGCGCCGCCTACTGCTATTTCTTTAATCTTTGGTAAGAAATGCAGCAAGGTCATTTCACAGACCGAGAAGTTCGTCTTCTTTTTTATCCGTTCTCACAATAAGTAGAAGGTCGTCGCCACATCTGTGGCCTCTACACAGAGCCTCTCTTTGCAGCAGAAGCAAGTGGAGTACAAGATCGTGGAAGAATACAAAGACATCTTCTCCTCACTTACAGGGGTACCGACACACTGCCAAGTCAAGCATCCAATTGATCTGACCCCTGACACACCTCTACCTAATGGACTAGTCTATCGTCGCTCGTTGATGTAAAATGATGAAATCAGGTGTCAGATCCAAGAGATTCTTCAAAAGGGGCTCATCAGACCCAACTCCTCCCCTTGTGGAAGCCGATTGTACTAGTGCAGAAGAAGGACGAGACTTGGCGACTCTGCATTGATTACAGATCCTTAAACAAAATCACAGTTAGGAACCGGTACCCCATTCCCAGGATTGATGACCTTCTTGACCAACTCAAGGGGGAAAAGTTCTTCAGCAAGATTGACCTAAAGTCTGGCTACCACCAGGTTCCCATCAAACCAATTGATGTATGGAAGACAACCTTCAAATCTAAAAAAGGTCTCTTCGAATGGCTAGTCATGCCCTTTGGCTTAACAAATGCACCAACCACTTTCATGAGGTTGATGGATGATGTATTGCGACCCTTCACCAACTCCTTTGTGGTGGTTTATTTGGATGACATCCTCAACTTCAACAAAATGTGGGAGGATCACATGCATCATATTCAACAAGTTTTAAGCACTCTACGACAACACAAGTTATATGCCAACTTAGAAAAAATCTCTTTTGGCATGAACAAGGTCCAATACTTGGGCTACATTGTTGATGAGAATGGCATACATGTTGATCCAGCTAAGATCCAAGTCATCTGTGACTGGCCAACCCCAACCACACTGACTGAGCTTCGGAGCTTCTTGGGACTAGCCAACTTTTATCGACGATTCATGTTGGGATTTTCCCATATTGCATGGGCCCTCAACCAAGTGACCAAGGGCGGTGGCAGGGCCAATTTTGTGTGGGGGAAGGAACAACAATGAGCATTCGATGATCGAAGCATCGCTTGTGCTCAGCTACAGTACTCTCCTTGCCCGATCTGCAACAACCATTCAAGATTGAGATTGATGCATCTGACTATGTTGTGAGCACAGTTCTCACTCAACACGGTCATCCAGTGGCATACCATAGTGAGACACTCTTAGACATTATCCATAAATACCCCACCAATGACAAGGAAATGTATTACATTGTACAAGCATGTCGTCAATGGAAACATTACATTCTGGGAAAGCAAATGATCATACACACTGATCACAACCTTCTGCAATCCATACAGACACAGGGGAAATTGTAGAACGACCACTATTAGAAGTGGTCCACCTACCTGCAACAGTTCCATATCAACATCAAGTATAAGACATGTATCTCAAATTGTGTCATTGACTGCCTTAGTAGACCTCCTGTGGTTGCACTCACCATTGTGCTCCATTCATGTGGACATGAAGCATCTGAGTGGCCCCAACTTTATCAGCAAGATCCAAACTTCGCCACCACCTATCAACTCTTGGGTACCGACGCGACTGTCACCGATTTTCACATTCAGGATGGACTATTATGTCACCTAGGCCATCTCCATGTTCCTATAAGAAAGCATGCAAAGATGATTTGGGAAGCCCACTATAGTTGGATGGCATGACATTTTGGCGTGGAGAAAATTGTGGTTGTTCTTCAAAAACATTTTTATTGGCCAAAACTTCAATAGGACGTCAACAAGTATATTAGATCTT
>JZKD02S0259907.1:0-10202 GCA_000966675.3 Picea glauca
GTTCGTTGGAAGTTGGACAAATTATATTTGGACACGTGGCATAGTGTGGGTGAATGAAAAGGTGCCACGTGGCCCAATGAAGGGCTGCCACATGGCACCCTGGGGTTGACTTATTGGTTCGTTTGTTTAAAATTATATGGAGGCTGCGAGGTTTGACCCTCGAACCTCCCCCTCTGTTGCTAAGAGCTTTCACAAAGGCCGCCAACCATTGCACCATACATTGTTGCTTGTTTATGATATGGTTTCATAATTAATTGAATTAAAATGTGGGTATAAACGGAGGGGGGTCGGGCCGGGGCTAGCCCCGACCCCCGGTTCTATGGTGTAATGTGACCGCAATACGTTTTATTGCATGCGCGAGATATGACCCCAGTTCTATGGTTATACTACATATGACCATTTGAATTAGAGCGCGTGCTTTTGTATTGTAAACGGAGCCTAGCCCCCGGTCACACGAACCCTGCACAGGACCATACCTTTAACAAGAGCGTGGGAGTATATTGTTGTTGCAACCTGGTTCTATGGCTTACATGTGACCGATACATAATTAAAACGCGCACGGAGGTGTTAAGTCATGACCCATGGGGTATTAAATTATATATGTATAACCATGTGTTATGTGGTTTGAAATTTGGGTATTTTAAACATGGCCCGCGATCGTATTATTCTATTGATGTGACCAGTGGTTTCCACACGGAGCACGCGCGGGATTTAATTTTGGTTTTTTTATTTGGGTTTTAAAACGGTCAAACAATCATGCGCCCGGCACTTGTCCAGTTATGGTTTAATCTAGCCACAAGTAGCCCTTTTTGTGCGCGGGACGTGGCCATATGGTCACCCATGCGCCCAACACCTCCGAGCTTGGGGGCTTTATTCCGGGTAACTGTTCGACAAATTGGTGCGTTTTGCGGGACGCGTGTGTACTGGGTTTATGCACACGAAAATGCTCTGGAGCTAGGTTCACTTTCCCGAGGAGGGGCAATATGGCGAGCCTGTAACAGAGCTTGGAAAAAAAGAAAAAATGGCAGCAAGCATAACTTGATGAGTTTTTGACCAAATTAGGTGCCGTAAAAGCCCAGCTAGGGGTTTTTGGACGTCCTGAGTCCATTGGAACCATTTTCACAGGCATTTGAAGAGCCCATTTGCAGGTTTTTCACATTTGAATTTTGAGGAAGCTTCAGGAGCCTTAAAGCCCTCATTGTTTGAGGCATTGCTCAGATGAGCACATATTCATTTTCTGAGACTGAATAGTCATTCTTGATTGTTTATTATGCTTTGAACACATTGGGATAGGTTTCAGATCCATTGGAGGACTTCTGCAGGTATTTTTACTCCATTGAAGCTCAGGGAAGCTTGGAGGTCACATGTAGAAGAGGTCATTGCTGGATGAGCCATTGTCCATTTGCAGAGTTTTTACAGTCAAATTTGGGGTTTTTATGTATTCTGAACCCAATGGTACAGTATGTAAATCCATTGGAGTTGAGCAGCAGCTTGTAAAGAGCATTTGACAAACTAATCCCAAAGAGCCAAGTCCATTGAAGGAGGCTCAAGGAGACGTAGCCCAGAGAGGGGTGAACTCCTTTATCATCTTGCTATTGTTGTGAGTTTGATGTGTTATTTGTTGTAATTTATATTTTTGTACATTGGTTTATAACACATATTTAATCATTTAAAAGAACCTTTCTTCTCACATGAACATTGACAAGAAGAAGCAAGAACCTAACACATAAACAAGTTGCACCTTTTAACACATGAAGCAAGGTCCTGTTAAGCTTTATTTTATGAGGTAGAGGGTGCTTGCATAGCATAACAAGTCAGCCTTCTATTTTCAGATCAAAAGGCGTCATGAAACAGATAGCATCCATAACATAATCTGACATAAAGAATGATGCCGATTGCTCTTTGGTCTTCTTCGTTTGGTATTTTGATATTTGGCTAGCCAGATTATCTGACAATATCTTTTCCCAGTCAAAAGAAAATCCTTCTGCCACCGAGTGAATAATGGGAACCCATGGTGGGAAGAAATGGGTCATGTTCTCTTTTCCATAAATTCTGCACATCATCATGGCTATATACATGAACTGTGGTTCAAGCGATAAGATGGAATATACGCTGTGAGATTTAGATCTAAGTTTTTTAGGGCGTGAACACTAGTCTTTGATCAAGTTGGAAAGAATTTTTCCAAACCGATCACACTCATTATTACTAAAATTCTCTAGAAAAATGGCGTTATAAACAAAGTTTGATGTTGCAGACAATTTATACATGGCCTGTGTGTGTTTAGGTCGAAACGACCCAACAACTACTTTCTGAGAGTTGAATATCGTTCGAGTTGGGATATCTACATGATCCAGCGCCCATTTAATCATGTCAGTGTAAGTTAACAACTTCGGCCTGGTTGCTATCTTATGCAGCTCTTCTTGAGCGATAATATTATATTTGGTAGATAAGTTATCCTTTTCATTGTCACTTGAGTCATCAGGACAATTTACCACTTCGTATTGTATGGTGTTGAACACATACATCTAGGTTTTAACTGTGCTTATACTTCTGGGTGAAGTATTAGAAATAACGTCTGTGTTCTAGCCAGAACTTTCACCAGCTGCTTTAGGCACTTTCCATGGAGTCATGATATCAAATTCAAAGTTTTGTTACCTGTTACAGAGAATGAGAATTCAGGAAACCAGGGATTTCGCTAAGCCATCTCTAAGAAAACAAGTAAGTGATTCAAAATTAAAAATCCTTTTTTCCTTAAACGCATAAACCATGCATATACCTTCACTGACAACGCGTTTAATTCCTTTAATAAAAAAATTTGGGCATTAAAATCTAATCGTATTTGGAATCATTTCCCTAAATTAGATATTAATGTCATTTATGGTCGATATGTCGGGAAAAGCGCAAAATTTGAATGTATCCGAGTTGATTTTGAGCAATAGATTAATTAGAGTATAATCCTCATATAATACCTTAATTAATCATACTTAACACTTAATCAAGTTTCGACGTTTTGGGTCTCAGGGATATTTAAAGACATTTAAACTAAGACNTAAGTTCTTGATGCAGCTTGCTTAGTTCCTCCGTAAATCCGAACTTTGCAGTGGTGATGTCTTGCTCCAGCTTCTCCATCCTTCTGCCTGCTTTCGAATCCAGATTCTCTAAAAAATCCAGTTGGAACTATAACATCTGTTTTAGATTCTCCAACGTTGAATCCATAATCTTCAGCCGTTCCTCCATGGTTAGCTTGTTGCTGGAGCTTGCTGCCATCGCTTGAGACCTCCCCTGCTTCCCGCGCCCTGGATCTTCAAAGACGATTTCACAGAATAGCTATGCATAGAACTGCTCTGAGCCTGTGGTTGCATCGCTGATTTAAGCTCTCCCTCCCTGGCCTTCATCATTTCGTCCTTAGTTTCTTGTTTCAAGAGGTATGGTCGAGGTGCTCTTATGTCCCCTCCATGTCTGAGATCTGATATTACTTGGTCCTTCCTTTGCCCCTTTCTCCCAATCGTGTGGTCCTGGACTGACTGAGCCTTGTCGCTGTCTCTGTCATCCTGTCCCCCTCTTTGCCACTTGCAAAAATGAGTGCTTTCTATGTTCATGAGTCACGACATCTCCACGGTGGATAGCGAACCATTTAGATTCAAACTTCTCAGCGCCAAGAGGGCGCCTCTATTTGCTTCAGCATCTGCGTCTTCATTCATCTCTCGCAATACATGGAATAACTTATATGAGGTGAAGCTCCTAAGAAGGAGACAGATTTTGTCCAGCAGGTTGTTTAGTTTCACACTTTGGTTTTTGGAACAATGGATAATGGCTCTGATTATCAGTCTAGAGTCTCCTATGATGATCAAGTTCTGGATCCCATGCTTGCTGGCTTGACACAGTCCCTGCCACAATGCCATGGCTTCTGCACTGTTGTTGGTATCAATACCTAAACCCAAGGCGTATCTTACCATTTTTTCTGCATTGGGACTTTCAATTGTCCCTCCTCCACTTTCTTGGCCCGGGTTTCCCTTTGAGGCCCCGTCGAAGGACAGGATATAGGCCTTCCTTTCTTTTTTCCATTCGAAAAACTCATGTTTTCCTTTCCTTATTTCCCAATCCTCTTGGCGTGGAGTGTTAGCTGTGCTCTCATTTTACCTTTGAATTCTAAACTGATCCAACCAGAGTTCTTCCTTTTCTTCCAACTTCCTACTGCATTTTGGTTGATGAAGGTAAGGGGCCCATTCTCCGAAGAATGCTTGAATATTGGCTACCACTATGGGTGCGCTCCTTTTCCTGTCCCTGAAGACTTTGTTATTCCTTTCCAGCCATAGACCCCATAGGATAAACCTTTGGAGGACTCTCCAAAGCACAAAGGCATAGCTTCGTTTATGATTTTGGAACAGGTAAGGGGAATCCCAATCTTGGAGTAGACTCTTGATGTCCTGAGGGAGGAGGAATTCAGTTTGCATTCCGATTGCCAGCCTCCAAACTTCTTTGGAATAATCACAATTGAGGAGGAGGTGATCTAGAGTTTCTTCAGCCTGTTGACAAAGAGGGCATCTGTAGGGGCCTTCCCAGCCTTTCCTTTGGAGGTTTTCCCCTGTTTGGATGCTGCTATGGCCAAGAGTCTAGATAAACATATCGATTTTGGGAATGGATTTGGTTTGCCAAATAGATTTCCAGAGGGTTGGGTTAGGTGGGACGTTGGGGAAATTTAGAGTGGTTCTATAGCCATTGGAAGTGGTGTAGGTCTTAGCATTCTTCCCCCAGCCTCTCTTGTCCTTCCCTTTTTTTTTGAGGGGGGATTTCCCCTGTAGGAAGAGCTTAAGAGCACACCAGTCCCCTTCTAAATCCGTGGGTATGTTGCCCACTTCCCATCCTTACCATGACTTGCATATGTCCTTCCCCCATGTTGAGATGTCGAAGAGAATCTTTAAGTTTTTGCTATCCATCCACTCTTTGAGTCGTCGCAAATCCTATCTCAAGTCTAGAGGAGGGTCTCCTAGAATTGAATCCTGCCAAATTTTGATTTTCTTTCCATTTCTTGGCACCCAGGTGAGGTGGGGGTTGAAATGGGGCATGTCCTTTTTGCAGAGGGTGAAGATAGGGGAACCTTACCCAATTCCCTTTGTTGATAGTATTTGATATTCAGATAATTTTTTTCCATCTCTGATTTCAAGGAAAATCATTTAATGAGGAAGGATGGTAGTTGGACAACCAACTAACACAAATGAACATAGGTATGGGAAGACCTAGCTAGGACATATGAACTGTTAGCCAAAGGTACCATAGGTTACCATTTATGAAGATGAGATTGACCCACGGGTTTCCCTTTGACAGAAGAAAGGGGGAAAAGTCGATAACCTTCCCAAGGGTTTTTTGTGTAGGGGATGTGTTGTTCCTGAGTTTATACTTAAGGCTTCAAAGTATAATGTCAAGGCATCCAAAAAATAAAGAGAGTTTAAAATATGAAAAAGAAAGTAAATTCTTTAGGGAAAGAAGATATGGTTGATTTCTGAGTTGTCTTTGCCTAGATTCCCAACATTCCTGGATGCTTATGTCATGTTCAATCACTTCCCATGAACGTTCAAGTTCAACTCGGGTGTTAGCAGTCTCTAAAATGGTATTGAACAAGTTTAATGCAATGCTGGTCTGATCTGTGAGACCGGGTTCTATATTAGGCTATCTTGCCACAGGTACAGTCATGGAGGAAAGAAAATTAAAAGATCTGTTGTTTTTATGTTTGCTTTTTCTTGTCTTCAATTATATGAGAAAAATTCCTGAAATTGAATTAATAGTATAACAATTCAGAGGTCGTTTTCTATGTCTGAGTCAACTTTGAAAAGAATGAATGTGATGAAAGAAAAACATAAAAGTTGTTAACAAAGTGAGGCATCAATCACAGAAGAATCTCACTCTGATACAAAAGAAGAAAAATGGATGTGAAACCTTTAATGAATCATAAAATGTGGTAATCCAACTAATTCACATGTCTTGTATTTGCTAATAGCCAACACAGAGGAAAATCTATAAAAAATCAGATAACTAAATGAACCATATAACCATAGTAGATGTTGTACTAAGTTATGATTAAGCATTCATCAAAGACATGTAAATAAAGATGTTGGAATACGAAAAAACAGAAGAACACATAACTCAAGATTGACGAAATAAGGAGTCTCTAGTATGCATTTGTCTTAATTCTCGAAAAAGAGAGATCTCTCTATTACAATCAGCCATGAAAAATCCATTTTTAAGTCTTTTGAAATTATATTCATACAAAAGGTTACTAACCCTAGATGGTTGGAATTTTCCTTACTCCTAGGTATTAACGGTTACAAAATAGAAACTTGAACTGTTCCACTTGTTTCCTTTCCGTCTCTTTCTCATATTGGCAGAAAAAGCATGCATATATTACTCCATTATTTCTTTGAAGTACTTCCTTCATCTAGTTCGAGACACTTGACACACCTGCTTAGAAATTGTACTAAAATTATGGAAGGCTCTGTCACATCCTTTGCCTTGAAAAGATACAACTTTCTCTGTAATTTCAACAACCTATCTTCAATCCTTTTACCTTCAAAATTTGTTGATTGCAACTATAGATTTGAATTTACCAGCCATCTATCCATTTGAGCGACGTCAACCTGTTCCAACTGTGAAATTTCAATCTGGGCTTCATTCAAGATTTCTTTGATGTCTAGTTGATTCTTTATAACATTGATTTTCCCTAATACCCCAACATAATTGTTCTTTCCAATGCCTACTGATTTTTTATCTAGCAAATCAAAAGCCTCTTCACAATCTTCCTTTATTTCTTTGGTCATTTTTTTACTCTCGACTATATTGGCCTCCCATGCCTTTAGTATGATATCACCCCTGATTTGTTTTGCGATAGTTAATCCGGGAATTGCTGGTACCTCTTCGCTAGCCGAAGATACGACTGCCTTTTGAAAGGTGGTTCGGGCCGCAGTGGCCTCTTTTTCCCTGAAACCAATATTATCTAATGATTGACCCATCTCCCGAAAATAATCTTGGATGATCCCTACCTTAGAAAACAAGTTTTGTTGTACTGCTTCGAGCTTCTGATGCACTTCCAATGCTTGAGCTTGAAACACTGCTATATTAACAACTTGGCTTTCAATAAAACTCAATTTAGCTTGCATTTGCCTTACCAGTTCTTCTTGCTAGATGACCTGCCCCTGACTTGCTTGAGCAGTGTTGTGTGCTTCTTCAAGATCAGATTTAAGTTGTTGAATTTATTGTCTGTCGTTGGCTCTTGCCTGTTCGATCCCTTTGTTGACCTCATTTTTTATATTATTCTCTGCATTCCTTATTTGATCTCGCAGCTAATTTATCAACTGATTCCTTTGCCTTAGCCTTTCTTTTAGATTATCAATAGAAAATAAGTTGTTCGTTGCAAAAGATCCTAAAGAGCCTGCCACCTATGTAGAAAAATCTTCTTCTTCCAAATTTTGCCCATCTAATAATACTCTGTGCTTTTTTACCATTACACCCTCTCTCATGTGCATTTCTTTCTTCACTACGACCTTTCTTTTCTTACTAAAAAAAAACTTAGTGGGAGGTATCTCCTCGACAGAGATAGGCGTGAAATCGCTTATGAACATTGCTTCTGTATTAGGGTTTCCCCTAGTGAACTGTAATAGTGTGACAATCTCAATGGGGTTGTCGATTTCCATGGACAATTTTTTCCCAGCTTCTTTAGTAGTTGATTTCTCAGGCGAAGACAACGGTCTATCTTCTCCGTTCTTTATTATTGTCTCTTTTTTATCTTTGTACTGGTTTTCTAGTATCTTCATCTCTGGGATACTTCCCTTCTGAGTCGAGACCTCAACTTTCTCCTGATTTTCCAGGGTTTCTTGTTTGGCAGAGCTTTCGACTTCTGGATTTTGGGTCTCTGCTTGTTGTGTATCTGGAGATTTTAGGCTTTGCCCTTGTAATACTTTGGGTAGGCTGATTTTTCGGTGTTTTTGGAAATTGTAAAACTCAACCATTTCACTAGGCAGCAGAGCTCACACTCGGCTTAGAACTTCTTGGTAAGATCTTACCCCTCAGAACATTTTGTCATGAGGGGACTCTTCTTGTTCATATTTTTTAAGATTGCACCAAGCCATATGGTTTCCCACGGCCCTCTATGGGTCATGCTTCTTGAACTCAATGCTAACCAACTTTATCTCTTCTAAAGCTGTAGCCTCCACCCTAGAGTGTCCGAAATCTAATAAGGAAAATGAACCAATAGACAAAGGAAAATATGGCCATACCTTTTCTTGCATGGATTTTAGCTCTTTGGTAATCCCACCAAGTACAGTTTGTCATGCAACTTCATGGCACAACAGTTTATCTGGTAAAAATTCTGGTAATGCATATGGAGGGACCGAGCAGCCTAAAACTATGATATAATAGAAATGATCCTCTATGTACCAGTCTGCCACTTTACTTAGGCTAACCATAACCTTGTCTGAAATTCTTGGTGGTGGATGAACAAATATAACAATATGCATCGGCACCACTACCCAGTTAAAAATTTCATAAAAGAAATATTTTGCCTTGTCTTCCCAGAGCTTTGAATGGTAATCATGAATTGGTTCGGCATTGTCTGGAGTCCAACTCTAGCTCATTAGTGGGAAAGGCATCATGAAACAGATAACATCCATAACATAAGATGACATAAAGAATGATGCTAATTTCTCTTTGGTCTTCTTCGTTTGGTATTTTGATATTTGGCTAGCCAGATTATTTGACAATATCTTTTCCTAGTCAAAAGAAAATCCTTCCGCCACCGAGTGAATAATGGGAACCCATGGTGGGAAGAAATGGGTCATGTTCTCTTTTCCATAAATTCTGCACATCATCATGGCTATATACATGAACTATTGTTCAAGCGATAAGATGGAATATACGCTGTGAGATTCAGATCTGAGTTTTTTAGGGCTTGAACACTAGTCTTTGATTAGGTCGGAAAGAATTTTTCCAAATCGATCACACTCATTATTACTAAAATTCTCTAGAAAAATGGCGTTATAAACAAAGTTTGATGTTGCGGACAATTTATACATGGCCTGTATGTGTTTAGGTCGAAACGACCCAACAACTACTTTCTGAGAGTTGAATATCGTTCGAGTCGGGATATCTACATGATCCAGCACCCATTTAATCATGTCAGTGTAAGGTAACAACTTCAGCCTGGTTTCTATCTTATGCAGCTCTTCTTGAGTGATAATCTTATATTTGGTAGATAAATTATCCTTTTCATTGTCACTTGAGTCATCAGGATAGTTTACCACTTCGTATTGTATGGTGTTGAACACATACATCTAGGTTTTAACTGTGCTTATACTTCTGGGTGAAGTATTAGAAATAACGTCTGTGTTCTAGTCAGAACTTTCACCAGCTACTTTAGGCACTTTCCATGGAGCCATGATATCAAATTCAAAGTTCTGTTACCTGTTACAGAGAATGAGAATTCAGAAAACCAGGGATTTCGCTAAGCCATCTCTAAGAAAACAAGTAAGTGATTCAAAACTAAAAATCCTTTTTTCCTTAAATGCATAAACCATGCATATACCTTCACTAACAACGCGTTTAATTCCTTTAATAAAAAAAATTGGGCATTAAAATCTGATTGTATTTGGAACCATTTCCCTAAATCAGATATTAATGTCATTTATGGTCGATATCTCGGGAAAAATGCAAAATTTGAATGTATCCGAGTTGATTTTGAGAAATAGATTAATTAGAGTATAATCCTCATATAATACCTTAATTAATCATACTTAACACTTAATCAAGTTTCGACGTTTTGGGTCTCAGGGATATTTAAAGACATTTAAACTAAGACTTACGAAACACGAAGTTGTGATGGGTTTTAATTAACTATAATCATACTTAACACTCTTGATTAATCGCGATTAGTTTTTTTTTTAAATGTCGGGGTTTCAGGTATCGGAACTTCAAAGCCTTTATATGTGAGAGCATCCCGAATCGTGAAGTCATAACGAGATTTACTCTTTGTTAATATTACTTAATCATTAATGAACCCAGCTTAACATTTAAAACTTTCATGAGTTCGGGTATTGGGACTTCAAGGATACTCAATATCGAACCTTCGCATTTCACGAAACCCCGACTCCCGAAATTTCAAAAGAAAACCTTAAAATAGATTGATTCATTAATTAAAAAGGTGGCTCCATAATCTA
>JZKD02S0259940.1:0-17356 GCA_000966675.3 Picea glauca
GAAAAGTTAGCAAACTAAGGACTATAGGATAACACAAAGAGGAATTAAGGAACGACAAGGACTGATGGAACGTCACATTAAACATGCCAACTGGAAACGGCCAGAGAAGCGTAATGGCAAGTATGAAACTGCCGCACACACAATGAATCCGCAGTTATGGTGCGTCAATCGCATCATGGATGAAGCATCTTCGATAAGCTTTAGGACAAGCCCATACAACATTCTATCACAAAAGCAACTTGGCTATTCTCAAAAGAAGAACACAGAGAGAGAAACAACAACTCGAATGAACAGAGCGAGATCATAGTCCTCTACAGACAACAAATGCTTGACACTCACCACTATGGCACCACCAAAGTCCATTAAACTAGGCTGGACTAGTAGGTCGACCAGAGTTCAAACCAGGTCACGAGGACTACTGGAAGAAAACGAGAAACATAAACTAGAGATCGTCAATATTGATGAGATCCCATCCCCAGAGATACCACCGGTGAGCCCTACACTGATACTGGAAGAGATTCAGAAGCCACAACTAGAGGAATTGAAAGAGGATACCCAAGAAGAATAGCAGGAACCTCCGAATGAAGAAGCGAAACCTCAATAGGAAGTGTAACTGGAAAGAACCAAACCAGCCACAAAAGGTAATGACACAACACAAAATGAAGGATCAGATGGGAAATCCGACGAATCACAGGTACCCATCCTTGGTCAATAGATAAAAGAGACCACATGAACTACTTTGTCTTGGCTAGAATGGCTTACAGGGTAGAAAACAGGAATTGTTGGAACTTCGTACCAACCACCATAGTAGGAAGACAAAATTCTGATACTGAGCTCACCTTGTAATAAATCGAAAGCGGAAATTGTGCTACCACGCATACTAGAGGGAGTACAGGTAGAGCCACAGTTACTGGGTCACGTTGGGAAGCTCAAGTATTCTGACCATGATGTCTCAGATGACACTAAGTACCCAGAACTTGCACCCAAATTGTTTATGAAAAACATAGTGGTCAACCAACTTGGAGAACCAATCGACTAGCCACATCAGTGGGCAGTTGGACTAGACCGAGCTGGAATTTTAGGACTGCTACAACTCCTACACTTTGGCAGAGGCTAGTACATGACAACATGCATCAAGCAGGTGTTAGAAGTTATGCATGGAGGAGATATATGGTTGGACAAACCCGTACCCATAACGATGGACCTTATCGTGTAGATAACATGACTACCTAGCTGGGGTATGGATCCCGCACTGATTATGGATGATAAATCCAAGGAAAAAGCATTAGCAGAGGAAATGGAGAAGAAATATGGCACAACGAGGGGGATAAGAGGAATTATAATCAAATGGATCAACAACCCAACAACACAATTGGGCACAAATATCTTAGCCTGTAAGTTGCTAAGAAATTACCGCAAAAATGAAGTACTAGTAGGAGTCATTGCAGTTGCAACTCAGTGCGTAGAAGGCACCTTCGTGAGATGGGAACCTTATCTGTTAAACTTATTCCAAGTGGACTACAGGGAACTGCAGGAACTTGGTAGAAAATTTCATTACTCATGGCTAATAACCCTTATAGCCTTCATGGGATGGCAGGAACCAGAATATGTAGATTTTGTTATGAGACCACAGCTCGAGGGAGTGAGATATCGAGTACTGAGATCGGGGCCACAGACCAAATAGAAGAGGGAAAATGGAATCATCTTTGAAGCATACCTGTGGGATATGTAGGAAGCTATTAACAAGTCATGGAGAATAACACCAGAAGTTGTCGCGTGATATGGGAACATCGCTAACTTCTGGGCAACACAACAAGCTATGTGGATACAACCAAGGCAGGACCCTGATAAACAGTGGCTACCGATGCGCTACTTCATCAAAAAAGGTGATATAGACATGGTCATCAACGAATGGCCTGCTGAATGGAAGATCCCATCCATTCCCTGGGAAGTACCAGAAGGACCCGTAGAAGGAGGGGCAACGCAGGCAGAAACACAACCTCTACAAAAATCAGTGCCCAAGAAACCAAGGACGGGCCAAAACAAGCTAACTCTAACAAATGAAGGGTCGAAGCAGACAAGAACCCAGAAGGGCAGAAAGAGACCAACGAACAACCAAAACAAGCCAAGGGAATGCATGAGACCTCCCCAAACTCCATCACATAGGAGCTCGGGGGAAATAAGAGATCGACTGAACAAGCTGCAGGCACGCACAAGAAATCAAAGGCACAATGAGCATCACCAGACCTGATGATCACAGAGGACGATGGATAAATGATCGCTAGAATGGTCTAGGATTGTCTAGCGGAAGACTTCGACCACACAACACATCACAGGGATCATATACAGAAAGAGTTGGCAGAAATAAGAGAGCTCCTCAAGACACTCAGAGAATCCTAGAGAGCAAATAGCAGTAGAGACATAAAGAATTCGACAACAAAAACCAACGAAAGAGTGGAGATGGAAGAATGAGACCCAACCCTCCCAATGCCACACGCAAACACAACGATCCACATAAAACTGAGCATGTTGTTGTTACACGTTATTTTGGTCACTCTGGTGATGTCTCTACGGTTATGTGTTCAGGCTCTCATAAGGACCTCTTGCCTGAGAAAAGTGACTATTTTCTTCTTCAAAAAACATGTTTTTAAAATGAGTTCGCAGGCTACATATATTGTTGGGTGCGAAAAACCTGATTCTCGCAGGCTACTCTATACTTGGATTGCGAGGGGTTCACAGTTTTATCTATAACAAGAGTGCGAACATGCTTCAAAGCTTAAAGGGAAGAAGAGGTTACGAAGGTTATAGAAGAGGATCTTCTATAAAATGAGTTGGAATTTGCATGGTTGGCATCCTACTGACTTATCATATTTAGTGGGATCATCCTCATCCCTTTAACCATATTTCCTTCTCCTATATAATGAAAGGCTTCTCAAGGAAGAGGTTAAGCAAGATTGAATAGAGAATTGATGAAAGAATAGGTTCAAAATTGTGTGAGGAATCCTGTTTGAATTGGTGCTTGAGGCCTCCATTTGTCCATCAAGCCATAGTGAATCTTCTTCATGCAAGTTTGGAGCAAGTGTGTGTGTTGGAACAAAGGACCACCAAAAGGAAGCTTGCAACATCAAGGCAATCTAGTTGTATCTTCTACTTTCATTTAATATAATACAGTGGCATGTCCCTTTCCCATAAAATCAATTTTATTTTATTACATGACTCCTTGATCACATGTTTAGGTCTTCATTGAATGTATTATTGTTTCTTTCACCTTTGTCGATTTGTGTCATTGTAGATCTGATATCATAAGACTACCAAAGTGAAGCAAGGACAAAAAATACATAAGGAAGTGATATATAAAGGTATGTCACTTATTCCTTCTTCAATGACAAATTTAATGATTGTAACTTAGGGAAAGTGTCATGTCTTGTCCTGTTTTGTTTTAGATCTAGGTCGATCTAGCGATATCTGTTAGTGTCTGCATATACCGATTTATCCTATAAAAAAATTGGTGACTCCATTGGGGATACGACTCATTTTGTGGTTTTTAGTTGGCCATTTTCTGTTAGCCTACTCTTTTTCATTTCCAACCAGTCTTTAAGTCTGTGGGAGATCCATATAGACTCTCTGGACCTAGAAGTTCACTCAAATGTTTTGTCCTTTTTTCCAAATTTTCCTTGATTACAAATAGACTCGCACCGTACCTCTCTATAGATTGCGAAAACCATTGATTTACGCACCCTACTGTTCAGTCCAGTGTGACCCTCTCGCAATCTGCCAGTGTCTAGACTCCGAGAATTCCTAATTTTCGCACTGCACTCCACTACTAGGTTGCAAAATCATTTGTAAATTTTTTGGATTAGGTCTTCGTATATTTTTTGATGCCCATATTTGTTAGTTTACCTGGGAATAACTTCTTTTGCCAATGTTTGACTGTTTCTTGTTTTCAAATCTCGCGGTTGATTGGTTTTCAGAGATCGAAAACTCTTCCTAATCATTTTTTCCCAGTTTTTACTTCTTGAGCTTTTATCGACAAGGGTATAATATCTAATTATGAGATCTGAGTGCTTGCTTGATAAAAAATTCTTTGATTGGATTAAAATTTGGGATTGATTGTGTTTTTGGATTGCTTGCTACCTGGAAAGTTCTTTTTCCATGTGCATTTGGCGAACTAGTTTCTTGTCATTTTTATTTTTATCTACATTGAAAGTTTGATTTGGTTGCTTGTTGGGTGTATCATTTTTTGTTTATTACTTGATCTTTCTTCCCTACATCCTTGTTTTGGTTTGTGAAAGAAAAATTTAAACCACTCATTATTTTTGAGTAATCATTCATAGGAAAGTTTTTGCATTCAATTTTATTTTTTTTTACAAAAAGATAAAGAAGACAAAATTGAGAAACTTCATTTTTATGGTTGTTTGCAATCATGTTCAAGAAAAAGAAAAGTACTTTTCGTAGCTTATAGTTCCAGAAAATACACCTTCTCCCTGTTGTAGATATAATTCATTGAATGAAAAATTTCATCCTTCGTCTCTATTTGCATCCTATTGGGTAAAGGTCTCAACAACATTGGTTTCATTTCCATCTTCCTCTTGCATAAACAACAACCTCTAAAACACAACGCAATCTAAAATTTATTCGTAACTTTTATTTTCTAGAAACTCTTCTCACCAACATTAGCTAGGCTAGTGCTTTGGAATAGGTTGTAAGGAATACTCTCCAAAGCGTAAAACACACTGTAGTATCTTGTGATAAGGAGTGTTGAATTCCATTTGCAACATTTTGTCCTGGGAAGCCCTTCTCACACAAGGGTCAAACCTGAGGTCTCATTAAGACTAGAAGAGTTGCTCACCCTGCTTTGTTGGTCTTGGTGTAGAGATTGCGCGTATTATGGGGGTCGCTTGAAGGTATACCCACAATTATGAGTGGAAGCCTCTCGATTTGATTTCACGCTAGATACCCTGCCTTTGCGCGTGGATCATACTGTCAACTATTCCCCCAAACATCATTGTTGTTTTCGGTAACCTTAGTGGCCTATCTTCTTAGCAATTGTTAACACAATGTGACTGTGGAGGGGAAAGTCTCTACGGTACCTGGAATCGACGTTGGTCAAACTCACTCGGGCTCCTTGGAGGGTATACCCACGATTATGTGTGGTAGCTTGCACCAAGGTGTAAGTCTATTAAGAAGGTCATCCACGTAACTTTTTCACCTACTCTATCCTAGCCCCTTCTCATCTTGACTTCGCGATGTTTAATTTCATCACCAACTAGTGACTTCAGAATGAAAAGGTTTGTTTGCATGGTTTTCACTCTAGATTTTATTAGTGACTATTGTTATTCTCCGTAGTTGGCCATAGAATTTATTTCGTAAGATTTTAGCTCGATCACCATTGGCCCTCCACGTTGGTCACGTAGAATGCAAGGAATACCCCTAGAATATTTGGAAGGTTCTAAACCATTTCCTACCAACTCACTGGAGGGATCTCCTCAACAGAGTGAAGTCCAAGACATTTCCACTCCATGAGTGGAAAGAACTGACTCTTTAGAACAATTCTGAATTACAGATTCTCTACAGGGCTCGCGACTTCCTCCCGACTTTGTGAGACGTATTGTTCAAGTGAATTCATCCAGAGAAATTGTTGTAGAGACTTCTGGATTACCACCCAGACCTTTCACAGGCCCCGAAGGTCAAGATCCTTTTTGGACTACTGGCACTTTTAGATGGGATCTCTTTGGCTCAAGACCAGGCTTTGATATCACTGTCACACATGAGTTGCTCGAAATATCTGATATACACGCGATACCTTTTACTACTGCCTATTATTTCCCTATTTCAAACTCTCAACCAACCGACCATATCTTGATTATCCCCCTTCAAATGGCCCATTATACAATGGTCCCAGATACTACGAGTATTCACACCATGAATACGGTGGCTAGCCAATATCCCATTAACACACCTATACCTACCCTCATCCCTTCCCCCCAGATATAATCTATTAAATGCTTATATCCTTGTTCCTACTCAGGGTCCATCCAGAGTTTCTAGAGTCTTTCCCCCTCCTGAACACCATGTTGTTGTTGGTTTTATTCCGACACTTCCNGGTCTTCATTGAATGTATTATTGTTTCTTTCACCTTGGTCGATTTGTGTCATTGTAGATCTGATATCATAATACTACCAAAGTGAATCAAGGACAAAAAATACATAAGGAAGTGATATATAAAGGTATGTCACTTATTACTTCTTCAATGACAAATTTAATGATTGTAACTTAGGGAAAGTGTCATGTCCTGTCCTGTTTTGTTTTAGATCTAGGTGGATCTAGCGATATCTGTTAGTGTCTGCATATACCAATTTATCCTATAAAAAAATTGGTGACTCCATTGGGGATACGACTCATTTTGTGGTTTTTAGTTGGCCATTTTCTGTTAGCCTACTCTTTTTCATTTCCAACTAGTCTTTAAGTCTGTGGGAGATCCATATAGACTCTCTGGACCTAGAAGTTCACTCAAATTTTTTGTCCTTTTTTCCAAATTTTCCTTGATTACAAATAGACTCACACCGTACCTCTCTATAGATTGCGAAAACCATTGATTTACGCACCCGACTGTTCAGTCCAGTGTGACCCTCTCGCACTCTGCCAGTGTCTAGACTCCGAGAATTCCTAATTTTCGCACTGCACTCCACTACTAGGTTGCAAAATCATTTGTAAATTTTTTGGATTAGGTCTTCGTATATTTTTTGATGCCCATATTTGTTAGTTTACCTGGGAATAACTTCTTTTGCCAATGTTTGACTGTTTCTTGTTTTCAAATCTCGCGGTTGATTGGTTTTCAGAGATCGAAAACTCTTCCTAATCATTTTTTCCCAGTTTTTACTTCTTGAGCTTTTATCGACAAGGGTATAATATCTAATTATGAGATCTGAGTGCTTGCTTGATAAAAAATTCTTTGATTGGATTAAAATTTGGGATTGATTGTGTTTTTGGATTGCTTGCTACCTGGAAAGTTCTTTTTCCATGTGCATTTGGCGAACTAGTTTCTTGTCATTTTTATTTTTATCTACATTGAAAGTTTGATTTGGTTGCTTGTTGGGTGTATCATTTTTTGTTTATTACTTGATCTTTCTTCCCTACATCCTTGTTTTGGTTTGTGAAAGAAAAATTTAAACCACTCATTATTTTTGAGTAATCATTCATAGGAAAGTTTTTGCATTCAATTTTATTTTTTTTTACAAAAAGATAAAGAAGACAAAATTGAGAAACTTCATTTTTATGGTTGTTTGCAATCATGTTCAAGAAAAAGAAAAGTACTTTTCGTAGCTTATAGTTCCAGAAAATACACCTTCTCCCTGTTGTAGATATAATTCATTGAATGAAAAATTTCATCCTTCGTCTCTATTTGCATCCTATTGGGTAAAGGTCTCAACAACATTGGTTTCATTTCCATCTTCCTCTTGCATAAACAACAACCTCTAAAACACAACGCAATCTAAAATTTATTCGTAACTTTTATTTTCTAGAAACTCTTCTCACCAACATTAGCTAGGCTAGTGCTTTGGAATAGGTTGTAAGGAATACTCTCCAAAGCGTAAAACACACTGTAGTATCTTGTGATAAGGAGTGTTGAATTCCATTTGCAACATTTTGTCCTGGGAAGCCCTTCTCACACAAGGGTCAAACCTGAGGTCTCATTAAGACTAGAAGAGTTGCTCACCCTGCTTTGTTGGTCTTGGTGTAGAGATTGCGCGTATTATGGGGGTCGCTTGAAGGTATACCCACAATTATGAGTGGAAGCCTCTCGATTTGATTTCACGCTAGATACCCTGCCTTTGCGCGTGGATCATACTGTCAACTATTCCCCCAAACATCATTGTTGTTTTCGGTAACCTTAGTGGCCTATCTTCTTAGCAATTGTTAACACAATGTGACTGTGGAGGGGAAAGTCTCTACGGTACCTGGAATCGACGTTGGTCAAACTCACTCGGGCTCCTTGGAGGGTATACCCACGATTATGTGTGGTAGCTTGCACCAAGGTGTAAGTCTATTAAGAAGGTCATCCACGTAACTTTTTCACCTACTCTATCCTAGCCCCTTCTCATCTTGACTTCGCGATGTTTAATTTCATCACCAACTAGTGACTTCAGAATGAAAAGGTTTGTTTGCATGGTTTTCACTCTAGATTTTATTAGTGACTATTGTTATTCTCCGTAGTTGGCCATAGAATTTATTTCGTAAGATTTTAGCTCGATCACCATTGGCCCTCCACGTTGGTCACGTAGAATGCAAGGAATACCCCTAGAATATTTGGAAGGTTCTAAACCATTTCCTACCAACTCACTGGAGGGATCTCCTCAACAGAGTGAAGTCCAAGACATTTCCACTCCATGAGTGGAAAGAACTGACTCTTTAGAACAATTCTGAATTACAGATTCTCTACAGGGCTCGCGACTTCCTCCCGACTTTGTGAGACGTATTGTTCAAGTGAATTCATCCAGAGAAATTGTTGTAGAGACTTCTGGATTACCACCCAGACCTTTCACAGGCCCCGAAGGTCAAGATCCTTTTTGGACTACTGGCACTTTTAGATGGGATCTCTTTGGCTCAAGACCAGGCTTTGATATCACTGTCACACATGAGTTGCTCGAAATATCTGATATACACGCGATACCTTTTACTACTGCCTATTATTTCCCTATTTCAAACTCTCAACCAACCGACCATATCTTGATTATCCCCCTTCAAATGGCCCATTATACAATGGTCCCAGATACTACGAGTATTCACACCATGAATACGGTGGCTAGCCAATATCCCATTAACACACCTATACCTACCCTCATCCCTTCCCCCCAGATATAATCTATTAAATGCTTATATCCTTGTTCCTACTCAGGGTCCATCCAGAGTTTCTAGAGTCTTTCCCCCTCCTGAACACCATGTTGTTGTTGGTTTTATTCCGACACTTCCTCGGCCCCTTTCCATAGGGTCTCTTCCATCCCCTATCGGAGGAACCGACCCTAGTGTAACCACCCAGTCTTTCACACCTAATTACCAGATTCTTGTTGGTGGACAATTTCACCCTAAAGTCCAAACACAATCCCCTTTTGGAGGTCAAATCCCAATTGGGACACAACCCTCGATTGGAGGGAAACCCCCACCTACCCCACCCTATGGATAGAACATATCTGCAGCCTTGACCCAGTATTGGAACTATCTTATCCAAAATAATCCTCAATCAACTGGGGGAAACAACCTCAAGCTAGCTCTTTCATACCCCCTAGTATAGGCCAACCATATCCAGGTTCGTCCAATCCCATTTGGGGCTCAAACGCTCGACGCAAAATCCTTGTTCAAGGGAATGACCCTAACCAATACAACCCTATAAATTACATGTCTCCACACCAACAACTGAATCTGCCCGGATCTTCGCATTATATGAAAACTACTTACGGTCCTACTGGTATACCTACGGGACTTCCTCCCCAAAGTCACCAGTACCCCCACGTGAATAGACAGTTACCCTTCTTAGCCACCTTGGACCTCCCTGATCTATCTAGAATTTTAAATGATCCTATCAGTCACTCTCCTCAATGGCCCGTAATACCAGCCAAATTACCATCCGACATTCCTAAGTTNTCGACCCTAAAAATGGTAAATATTATTTTCACTTATGGGAGTTGCACCTTGCTCATTCTATTGTCCACCAAACTTATCATTTTCCTTAGCTAGTTGATTGGTGTGTTGCAATGTATATAATTTTTGTTGATGGCGCTAAGGTAATCTATTCAAATACAAAGGAATCCATTGCCCAAATGCTCAAATTTCCTAACCATGCTACTCAAGAACCCCTAGATGATAATTCCTTGGCCTTAAAATATAGGAATTTTCCTAGCCTAAAAAACATAAATTATTGAGTAATCTATTGGCATCAGATGCTCCACTTCCAACCAATTCACCTCCATTCAAGTCCACCATTTTCCTTGAAATAAATAGAAAGCCCATTTCCATGATTTGTCAGGTCCTAGGATATGAGCATGATAGGACTATAGATGAGTCTATCTTAGAGATGTTTTTAGTCTTGGTTCCTCCAAAGACTATCACCTTTACAAATTTTGACTATTTTGAGTTCTTGTGCAATGTTTTTAACTTAAAAATGTCTAATTTCCATAGTACCAAGTCATTTAGGTACCATGCCTACCTGGTTTACCTCATATTGTCTAATAACTCTTCATATTTTGAGAGTATGGGAATCAATATAACATAAGATGTAGGAAATACAAAGCATGTAATTAAATGGGCTATAAAAGTGAGGAGACAAGAGTAGAATAAAGGTTTTATCCTTTATGTAAATAAATTCATGAATGCATGCATTTCCACCCTATAGTTTTTTTCCCAAATCAAGAAAATGTTGCAATTAAGAATATTAGGACATGAGATTGGTACCTAGATGAGGACCATACTCTTATCAGGGTATACAGTTTTGAATAGGATCCCTATAATATGCTAGTGTTCCTTAACCCTAGGATATTTTCCTTGGAGTACATTAGGAAAAGGTTGATCTCATAGGATTTTCTTTTTTCTCAACATATGCAAGCTATTAAATTTAAGATTCCTAGGAAGGTTTTCCCTTTCTTGGTCAAACTAATAACTTCTTTGGTTGTTGTGGAGGCAATGCTACAACAATTGGATTTTGAAAATGGAAGCAAATGGGTGTATGAACCATATGGTGTGATAGCAGCGAGAAAACCCACATACAAACATCAACAATGTCCTATCATAGAAAGCAGTGCTAACCTAGATTCATGGGATGAGTTTAAGTAGATTCTAGAGGAAAAGGTCCAAAACCGAACTTACACTCATGCAATGGACCAAGTAAGTGTCATTATGACTCCTCGAAAACAAGAATTAAAACTTGGAATGAGGACATTTTGATATTTTCTCCAATTTTCCAAAATATAGATGCCTAAAAAAAGGAGATACAAGTGGCATGTTCGCAACCTCATAAGGATAATTTTGTGATTAAATTTTTCATGTAAAGGTAAATAAGTTTTACTAAGGGAAAAACTATTCAAGAAGGAAGAAGCAGTTTAAAGAACAAATAAGCAGAAAGTGGTTTCACATATAATTCCACCTATAAATGAGAAATAAGGCACATTGTTCAAGGGTCAACACTGTGAGGATTGAAGGGTATCTTGTTCTCAGGGTTGCGATGCCAACATAGGTCAAGAAAGAGGATATATTATGAGCATAAAACAACATGCCTAGAGATATTCATGTACCTTTGTTTTATAGAATTGTAATTCATCCATGTATTATCCTCTATTTTATTACACTTCTTGTGAAGCCATATCTTCTTGTCTGATAATTGTATTTTGATTTTTATCAATAAAAGATTCAAGCAATAAATTGACACCATATTCATTGTAAATGTGTGGTCTGTTTCATTGGATGGGAATTGATTTCATGTATTATGACCAATTTCGTTCCATTTTATTTAGTCTAGTTGAATGCATGCATACATGTTCTAATATTATTTGAATATATCAAACATTAAGTTGTTTTGAATGCATTTTTATTACAAACTCAAGTCCATTGTGTTAAACTGTCGAATTCTATTTTACTTAGTACATTTTCTTATTTAAATAACTACAATATGTATTCATAACAATACCTTGTATGTTCCATTTTGTATCCTTTGTAAATTCATCCATTCATCCAATTAAAAACCCTAAATGTCTGATACACAATGGGAAAATTCCTCTTAGGTTGAGAGTATTTTAATCATATTGTCTAAAATATTATGAGAGTTGTGATAAGTTACATAGTAGCACATAAACATCATTGCAAATATAGATTTAAAACCTAAATATGTTTTTTAACTCTAAAGTGCCTTGACATAGTTCCATTAACATCCTAGAACATCTCAAGGACAAGCTTCTTTCTTTGTTTCATTGTTGTAGATGGAAGATTTAAGTTATTTTCCCATGGGAAACAACATGTTAAGAAATGATTCTTGATGGTGGCCAAGATTCATACCATTGGTTTTTCATATGTCACTTGGCGACACCACATAGGTAAATATGGCATCTGCACATAGGCACACTAGAAGGAACCCTGATCCTGCAATAATTCCTACTTTATTAGATCTAGAAAAGATCATTGCTTGGAGGAATATAAAAGAAATACTTTTATCTTCTCCTACAGGTAATCTTCATTCATATAAGTTTCCTCCTCATAGTTATGGAATATCTAAATATATCAATCTATGTGATACACCTTCATAAACCAATTCTTCTATACAATTTCCTAAGTATCCTTCGATAGATCTTCATAATTATCCTTTATATTTTCCTCACATAGGAAGTTCTTATTTAAGGCCTTTCTTGAAAAATCCTAAAAATATTTTTTCTTTTGAATCCAACAAACTTATTCTCCAACACCTAATGTCTGGAGTAGGAGGAGGCAGGGATAGGGGAAATCAACCACCACCTCCACCAGTAGTGAATTCGTAGGTAGCAGCTAGATATGTCTCTTTAAACCTTCCTTAGAATATGCACTATCTCCCTAAAAATTACCTCAAATTGTTGCCAAAATATGATGGGGAAACGAGCATCACTATCAAAGAGCATATGGTTTCCTTTCAAGACTTTATTGATAAATTGTTCATTTAACATGATGATGTGTTCAAGAGGTCTTTTGTTTAAACGCAAAAGTAGATGTGAGAAAATGGTTCAGGGGGTTACCTCTTGCCACAATTAACTCTTGGTATGTCCTAGAATCAATTCTTATGAGGTAGTGGGGAGAGAAAAGGGATCATTTGTACTATTTGAAAAAGTTTGAATCACTAGATAAAAGGGCTAGTGAAATTATGTTGGAATTTAATAAAAGATTCAACAAACTGTACAATAAAATCAATGTTGAAATTAATCCCTCTCAAGAAACAACAAAATTTACATATGTTGGATCCTTTGAGCATGGTTTTTCTATAATCTCGAGAGAAAGGAGATCTAAAACCCTTGTAATAGTGCAGGTGTTGGAACATGATATTTTGGGTAAGTTTTGGGAATCATGTAGGAGCAAACCACGTGACAAGTCAACAAAGGAGAAACATATGTAGAAGATAGTTAGCGCATATCCAGGAGTCAACGAACAAAAGGTCGAAGTTAGTTATGATTTTTGGGACATTTTGTCCACAGTGTAATAAGACAAGCCCCAATTGTTGATTATTTGGGTTGGTTGTCATTGATGTCAACCCTTGAAGAAATTCCGTAGCACATGGTTTGGGTAATGGACCCAAGTTTGTTTGATGGATAATGGTATGAATTTTGATATATTTACAGGTAATACTATTCTATATGGATAGTACATGTCATGCCATTTTCGGTGGTATGTGGAACATCACATAAATCCTCACGGTTAGAGAGTTATGGCCATGTGAAGTTGGAGAACCCTCATGAGTCATCTAGAAGCCCTAAAAAGTCAAAGTGTTTGCAAAAGAAATTATTTAAATAATAAGGTTAATGAAGAACTCCCTAAAATAAGGAAAGTGGGATGCTACACGAAAGTATAAATAAGAGGCAAGGCTCTCTCATTTAAAAACACTTGAACACATTGAATATATTTTGTTGTGTAAGGTTTATTGCAAGTACTCATTGATACATCTGAAGTTGTGAAAGTATGAGGTAGTACGAAGGGTTGACAACGAAAGTTTGTAAATTACAATGTATACTAAAAAACCCTAATTTATGAGGCGTATGCAGGTTGATAGTGTATTAGGGTGCATACATACTAAGGCGTATGCGGGCTAACAGTGTATTAGGGTGCGCACATACTTGGGCTGACAGTATATTAGGGTGTGTACATGTGGGTAAAGCCATGTAAACTTGAGAATATGAATATGTAGAGGTTCTAGATTCTGAGATCAAGCTCCCAAGAAGGTCTATAGTGCTCAGTGTTGGAAGCATGCCAAAATGGGAAAGAAAGCATGCACGAAGAAGAATGATAGTTGGAAGAGCAATCGTGGGAAAGAAATTGTGCACGAAGAAGAATGACAGTTGGAAGAGAAATCTTGGGAAAGAAAGCATGCAGGAGGAAAGCGACAAATGGCAAGAAGCACAACACATGCGCATGCAAGAAGGAGGTGACAGCTGGAAAAAAGCAACGAACTCATGCAGAGAAGGAAGACCTAACGATGGTAGAGTTAAGTTTTTTGGTAAGAGTTTTTGTGTAAACGATTGAAGAGCCCGATAGATATAAATATAGGCAAGAAGATATCAAAAAGAGGTTCAGAGATTTTGCGAAGATTGAGCTATACGATTGTTGTAGATTTGAACTCGTTTTATGTAATGTTTTGATAGAGAAATACTTGTAATGAGTGAGCTAAGCAGGAGGTAGATCTCAAGGATCATATTGCAGGCTGAGGATCCTAGTGCGATCTAGTTTGCCTCACAAATATCTTACCGATCTAAGGAGAATTGTAAGCGCAAGGCGCGAGAACTGTAGAACTACTATAATCAGAGATCCAAGAGCCAAATATTTGTGGATGTAGCCCTGAGAGGGGGTGAAACATAGTAATACCTATGTAATGTGATGAATGCATGCATATCTTTGTTTACTTTTGTTAGTTAAATGCTGAATGCGATGAATGAATGAGTTATTATAGTGTTTAGTTCATTGTTGTTGCACTATTAAATCCCGAAGGTCAGATAATAGTAATTTGTAATTCAAATCATAAGTAATGGCTCAGAACGCAGAACCTCTATCTCCTACTCAATCCTAGGTTGTAAACACCTGAGTCTTACAACCACCCATAAAATCTATCTTGAGTGAGACTGTGCAGTGCATTCTATGTGTTGTGTTTCCTTCTGGTTCACAAGAAGGGCCGATAGTTTTAGGCTTTGTTGGTACCCTGAAATATATGAACCTCGGGTCAATAGCGTAGAGTTGTTCGATAGGATAAAACCAACAAATGGTTCTTTTTTCATTGTAAGAGGAACAACAAAGGACCAAGTAGATGAGATAGAACACATGTGGAAAAAAATGAGCGAAACTAGAAGATTGTTGAGTCACTAGAAGGGAATGATGAGACCGTGAAACCCCACCAAAGAAGAAATTGAAGGCTAGTTGAGAAATAAAGAGCTAGATTTTTCCCAGAAAGATAATAGAAACCCTAGTCTGATGCCTCGCAAATATCTGGATAAATACGTTTTTACATATTTACAAGAAGTCTTTTTCTGTGATTTTTCTCACCTATTGCAGGAGTGGATACTAAGGTTGAAAGATAACCACACAATGAACCAGATCCAACAGCTAGATTGGACCCCAATATAGATTGACCAGTTACAATAGGTGAACAACAAATTCACCCACGCAGTCAACTTTTGGCTTGATAGTATTGTGGCATCTTCATCACAAAGTTTGCAGTTGACATAGCGAAGTCATACAATGTGGCAGAGCAGGAATATCTACGTGGACCTTGCGGAAGGTACATTCAATCATTGTATACTTCAATTAAAATACTACTTTATAACAAAGGTGTAATGACGACGAAAGTAGACAAATAAAATTCCCTCCGTGCATGGGGGAAGGGGGGAAGCACTAACATAGGGAAGGATAAATGGTCGAAGGAGAGCATAAAGGTAAGAAGGAGGAGGAATTCTTGGACCCAATCTTGATCAATGATGACCAGCTTAAGTAGATCTTGGCGTCACCTAAAATGATGCGTAGTGGAGTACCCTACCAATTTAATGTGAATACCAAGAAAATATCCGTAGTCACAAGGGAGGGCTTAGCAAGCGATGAAGAAGAGGTAGAGGATCTTCGGAATGTGGAGCAGATTGAGGAAATCCTGTGCGCAATCTATGAGAGGAAAACAAGAGGCCCAAGAATAGGAGGATAATATAGCCATCCTTTCCATATTAATGTCAGTGTGGAACCCATAAACCCATGTGTGACTAATACACCAAATATAACATCACCATTTAGACAACCGAAGTTCAGAGGAAGTCCGATAGCGAGAAGCACATCTACCACAGGAGAAACAACTGGAGGAGCCAGTTCAGGTAGTACTAGTCAAGTATCTACACCGTGAAAAGGAGGTAGAAATTTAGTATTTAGAATGGAAGGACATGACCCCATGATCAGATTACCAGAATTTCAAGGAGAAGCAATAAAAGAACTAGAAAATAATTTGTTCATTTGTGAAAAGATATGGGAGGCAAAATAGATCACAGATGAAGATACCAAACTTGCACAACTAGCGATCATGCTAAGAGACTGCGCACTAGACTGGTACATGAGTCTAGACACAAAAAATGCTCCTAGGACAACGAGGACATTGGCAGACATCAAGAAGCTAATGATTAATGAGTTCCAGAAGCCGAAATCAGAGGACCAGTACATGAATGAAATGATTGAGATACGACAGAAACCAGGAGAGTCTATATGGGAGATTGACCAAAGATTTAAGCGATTGAAGGGAAAGTTTAAATTCCTTATGATCAATATGCAATACCGACATTTATTTTTCAACTCAATACTCCCACACCTAAAATACCCCTTACGACAACAAAAATTTTAGACGTAGGCCAAGGTGCTATAGGAAGCCCTATAGCTGGAAGAGAACCAGTACCGACAAATGGACCCAACTATTGAAGAATTGAAGGAGGATTTGACAAACCTCACATTTCAGTTGAATCAGAACAAGAACAAGGACAAATGAGAAGTTTTTTGGTGCACCACATGCAGGACATAAGGACACCACAAGAACGAATGTCCAACGTTTGTGTAGTATATGGAAATAGGTATGACAAACCCACCGCCATAGGGAGGATTATGGTGTGAAATATGCAATAAACTGGGTCATGGCCCTTATCACTGCACAATGATGTATAAGTACCAGAAAGTTCCCAAAAATTCTTATTTCACTTTTTGTAAGTCTGTAGGCCGTGATGACAAAGATTTCAGAACTATGGAGATGATGTGGGAGATAACATCAGACGCCTATAGGGTATAGGCCTAAATGATGAATGGGAAAGAAACGCCACAGTTCAATCAATCCCAACTCCATACAATACTGCACAACATCAGTACAACACTGCTCAACAACCATACAACAATACAAAACCATAGTACAACCCAGCGCAACCCCAGTATAATACCGCACAGTATAATGCACCGAGAGGGGACAAAGAAGGCTATCGAGGAGGAGAAAGAACTAGAGGAGGCTTCAGATGTGGTAGAGGACTAGTCACATGTCATAATTGTCAACAACTGGGACATTATGCAATGGAATTCCCACTACCTCTAGCAACTTGTATGTACTTTCATGCATCGGATCATGAGACAGAGGAAT
>JZKD02S0259951.1:30644-64434 GCA_000966675.3 Picea glauca
AAGTTATATTTTACATTCTGATGGGTGTTGAGCTTACACTTTAGTAGTCAAAGTGTGACTTTTACTGCTAACAGTAGAAATAAGAGAGATTTACGCAACCCCGATAGAACAACATAGATTCCCATATGCCAACACCTACGAGGAGTTGTTCATCAAGTGGGCAGAGTATGAGAAGATTCACCCTTTTAAGTGATATCTTGAGATGACTCTTAGACAAACATGTAGGAGAGAATGCCACATGGCAAATTTTGTTTTACTTATTTGCACTTTATTCGTTATTTTTTGTTAATTTTATGTAATAAATAGGAGCATCGACCGATTAGTTAATGGTCGAAGGTTGTGGCAAGAAAATCTCATTTTTGGTTTTGTTAAGAATTATTTTGGAGTTCCCTTTAATTGAGAAATCCTTCTAGACTAGAGACACGTTTAAGTTTTCATCAAATACGTTTATGATTGGATGTGGAGAAGAAATATTTCCTATCTCATCTCATGAATGGATGCAATAATGAGTAATATCTATTAAATCTATTGATAAGTTATCTGATGCAATGTTTTACAATTCTTTCTTTAATGATGAAAATGAATCGTTCTGTTATTATGTGATGGATGATTAGAGTTGAGTGAATTATTTTACTTGCCATTATTTATCACATGTGTGTTTTATTTTTTTAAATTGTATTTTAGTCAATAATTGGATTACTCACACGATTAATGTATTAGTACTAGGTCTATGGTAGATGATCATTCCCTGCACTCTAGAGTAACAGGTTATCCCAAGCTCAGCCTCTTCTCCAACAATTAAACCTTTCTCCTGTTTTGTAACCTAGTGGGTTTATACCGGCTTCCATCTTATATTTCTCCCACCTAAGAGAAAATACAAAAAAGAGAACGTCTGAACTGAAGGAGAAACCTTCAGAAGAAAATTTAAAGACTATCCATTAATTGGTTGGATTGCAAGATCTGGAGAACCATTCCACTACTAAACGCTGCAGAGTCTAGTTGGGCCTCGGTGGGAGGTTTGGTTCTTGCTGTTGATTTAAAGGGATTTAGGACCATTCAAAAGAATTTTCTCTAGAAGGAGGGATGAATAATGAATGGTTGAATACATGTTTCACATAAAATTATAGAAATTCTATAGATCCGAAACAACCCACATGCATGGCTAGTCATTTCTAAGACATCCCACACACATTGAGTAGTTGTGAAATGATTAAATCACCCCAAGACGAGGAAGAATGCATGTATCCAGATATACCTTATGCTCTCCCTCATAAGGAATTGAATCAATTCAGAAGAATCACAAGAGCATACGCCCGACAAATCGATGCGTTGTCCTTAGCTCTGATACTTCTTCGAAGACAAAAAAATAAGCATATCAGTGGTTGACACCCCCAACAAGGTATTTTTGCACACAATAGAAGACCTAATAGATTTCAAAATCACCAAAATATAACATCCTCTTAATCTAATCCATGAAACGCCAGTTGGTGACGTCTAAGAGATGGGCGATTTTTTGAAAGAGTGAGAGTTTAACACAGGATCTGAAGATATGGAAGACAAAAACAACCATGATGAAGAAAGGGGAAACCCACCTCAGAACAATCAACCTTGGTTGGCCAAAGACTCTTTAGCCATCCCGAGGCAAGTCCATAACCTTCCCCGACATCTGGAGAAATTACTTCCTAAATTTTTCCCTAAAACCTCAGGACTACCTAAGAATCATATCAAGAAATTAATATTGGCTATTAGACTGATGAATGTACAACATGAATATGTATTTTTCAGGCTATTCATCTACACTTTTGAGAATTCAAATTCCACGTGGTATTTCAACTTACTTGTAAGATCCATAACTAGTTGGACGAAGTTCCAAAAGGATTTTTTAGATAAATTTTTCGAAGAGACTACTACAGGAGATTTGATGGCTGAGTTGTTCATCGCCACCATGAGTTCAAAGGAAAGGATCAAAGACTTCAACCAAATATTCACAACTATCTTAAACAATTCAATCCCAAAGCTAAACCTACTCAAGAGTTGCAAATCAAAGTATATGCTAATGCTCTCCCATCTTGTATCTCCATATTTGTGAAGAGGGATGCCAAACTAACCCTAGATGAGAATTTTGAAGAATCCAAAACGATAGAATTCCAAATGAAAGGATGAAAAGAAAGTCATGTCTCCTTAGTTAAGAAAAAAGCTCAACCCCCTCCCCAGAGAGTAATATTGTTCACTACACCCCTAGGGAAATAAGAAGAACAAGCTCTTGAAAAGGGAAGCGGGCACATAGAGGACCTTCAACGCATGGTTAGGAAGTTATACAACAAAATCATAGACATGAAAATAAGTGCAGGGGAGGGAAACCAAGGCCAAAGGTACTATAAGCCTTTATTTAAAAGGAACCCACTGTTCAAGGCAATTGAACCTCTCCCAACCAACCTAAATGTCAATTTGGGATATGTAGCATCCGACTCTTTTTGTACTTATCATCAAGAGAACCACTCTAAGGGAGATTCCCGTCAATGGGTGCATGCCATGAATTTTATGGCCAACCAGTTTCTAGATTAGGTTTCCCTAACCGAACAATATTCAAGCGGTTTAGTTATGAATGTTGTTGATCAAGAAGATATGGATCCACCAGAATATACGCCCATTTTGATATGGGATCCTGACCTAATTATTCCTTCCGACGACCTATTTGAGGTTCAAGAACCACTCGTAGAGCACTCGGTGGTGAAAACACGAAGTAAAGGTCATCCCGTCTCAAATGATCTCACTACTACCCAAAATTTGTCAGGAAATCCAACCCTTCATCACCCGAAAACACCTTTCGCTCCCCGAAGAAACCCTATAAACATCCATACATGAGAATTGCCCAAGTCGGATTACAACATAGTTGAAGATTTGAAGAAGTTGAAGGCTAATATATCAATTATGGACATATTTAGAATCCCTCAGCAAAAGGAATTCTTGTTACAAGCTTTGAAATTAGTAGAAAATCATATGACAAGCAACGACCCAAGAAGAAATGTAACTCCCACAGATTTAGTAAATAAAACAACTATGAACACTTGCTCTAAATATAAGAGGGGAAAACCTTTTGTCCCACCTTTCCTTTTAACAGTCAAAGTCTTTAAAATAAACCTCCATAATTGTTTGATCGATTCAGGAGAATCCTCTAATGTTATGCCACTGTATATTTGAAAAAAACTAAACGTAGTCCCTCTCAAAAGTGACAAACATGTAATACAACTAGACAGAACCCATGTGAATGTCATGGGAGAACTCAAATATGTAATGATCAGAATAGTGACTCAACCTAAATTTGTGCAATTGATTGACATCATTGTAGTAGATATTCCAAAAGCTTTTGGGTTATTATTAAACCAAGATTGGTCTGAGAAGTTAAACAGATACCTTAGTATAGACCGATCTCACCTTTGGCTTCCATTAAAAGGGAACAAAAATATGATCAGAATTGATAGGGAAATATATCTGAAACATACCATCACTAGTGTAGAAACCCTCAACGAACCCTTGTCGAAAGATTTCCCTGTGCTAGGTAATTATTCCTGTGATTCTTAGTTCGGGAATTTCTCCCCTCTGTCCTCTAATTTCACTCTCACTCAGAACTCTGAAATGTTTTTTCAAGACGAGTTGTCGACAACGGTGGAAGAAACCCTCTTATGCCAAGAACCTACTTTAGAAATCACAAAAATAGCAGGAGGTAAAGAGGAAAGTAATAGGAAAGGGGAAGTTGATACATGTTGCCAACAAGTTTGGACCCTGTATTTTGATGGATATAAATTGCAAGAAGGGTTAGAAGTAGGGTGTATCCTCATTAATCCTAAAGGAAAATTACATTTCTTGTCTTGTAGAAAGAATTCGAATGCATGAATAACATTGTTGAGTATGAAGCTCTAGTACAGGAGATAAACAAAGCCATAGATTTGAACTTCAAAGAATTGAATGTTTTCAGAGATTCTAAAATCATTTTCAGACAGATAAGGAACACTATGCATTGAAAGTCTCTGCATCTGAAGAATTACCAACAAGAAGTGCACAAGCTCATAAAACATTTTGAATATTTCAGCATATCAGTGATTCCCAGAGGAAATAACATTCTTGTTGATTCTCTAGCCACCTTTGCTTCAAGGCTGTCACCTCTAGAAGATTATGAAGCCTCCCAGTTTACTATAGAATTTCTCTACAAACCATCAGTGCCCAACAATATTTCTAATTGGAATGTATTGAAGGAGATGAACAAATCATAAAAGTTTTGACTAACCAAGATAATTTCAAAGACTTGGCTATTGACGATGAAGTATTCCAAGAAAAATCAACAAAGGTCAATCCTCAGACAGATCAACCAAAAGACAGATCAAACTCCCACATGATACCAAAGGGAATAGCTAATTTAGAAAACCTTTTTGACCTATAAGAAATATTTAAGGGGCCAGAAAACGCGAACACCAGTAGTTCTTTTCCCATGCATGAAATTATAAATCTTGAAACCCTAGAAAATCCAAAGAATGTAAATATCAGTATAATCATGTCTAAAGAGGAAAGGAAGTCCTATCTAAAACTTTTTAGACAATATCAATATGTCTTCGCGTGGTCCTACTGATATCGGAAAACTTATGATACCTGTATCATTCAACACATTATCCCGTTAAATCCTAAACTGAATCCATTTCAACAAAATATCTAAAAGCATCACCCTTCCTTTGAGCCTCTCATGTGTAAAGAGTTAAAGAAATTGCTATAAGCCAAAATTATCTTACATGTTAGACACTCTGCATGGTTAGCTAATTTTGTTCTTGTAAGGAAAAATTCTAGGGAGATTCGCTTATGCGTAGATTTTAGAAATCTCAATAGAGCTTCAGAAAAGGAAAACTACCCAGTTCCACCAATGGATAAACTTCTATAGATGGTATTTGGCTCTAAAATATTCTCCTTACTAGACGACTTATCAGGATACAACCAAGTTTTAGTTTTAGAAGAAGATCGCTTGAAAAATACCTTCTGAACCAAGTGGGGAACTTTCGCTTACAAGCACATGCCTTTTGGGTTAATAAATGTAGGAGAGACCTTCCAAAGGGCCATGGATGTAACATTTTGAGGAATAATCAACAAGTGTGTAGTAGTGTACTTGGATGACGTGATTGTGTATTCAAAGAACAGGGAAGATCACATCCAACACATAACCGAGATTTTTGAAAGGTGTAGAAAATATGGTATATCCTTAAACCCTAAGAAAACTATCTTTGGTGTTGAACGAGGTAAGTTGTTAGGCCACATAATATATCAAGTAGGCATTCACATCAACCCAGAAATAACAAAGGCTATAGCTCAAATTCCATTTCCTCACAATAAGAAGTCTATGGAGTCGTTCTTTGGGAAAATCAATTTTGTGAGGAAGTTCACTCTTGATTTCGCAGAAACTATAAAACCTCCACAAAAGATGATTCATAAGGATGTTGATTTTAAATGGGATAATGAACAAAATATGGCTTTCATCAAGATCAAAACCGCTATCTCTCAAGCCCTGGTGCTGCGAAGTCCCAATTGCAACAAAGATTTCTTCCTCTACAGTTTCGCTTTAGACAAGTCATTAGCCGCAGTATTAACTCATATGGATGATGACAAAAATGAAGCTCGTGTATCGTTCATGAGCACTAAACTCCAAGGTGTTGAAATTAACCATCCTTCTATAGATAAAAAATATTACGCGGTTTATAAGGCAGTAAAACATTTTAGATCTTACATCCTGAAGAATCACAACAAAGTAATCGTGCCTCACCCTACAGTCCGATCCCTATTTACTCAACAAGAGATGGGGGAAACAAGAGGAAATTGGATGGTAGTAGTTCAAGAATTTGATATAGATATAAAACCTGCTAAACTAGTTAAAGGAAAAGGGTTATGCAAACTGGCAGCTGAAGCTCAAGACCAAGTAAATGAAGACCCCGGATGGGAGAATGAAATGGAATTATGGTTTGGTGAAGCTTCATACATTTCCCCAGGACAATAGTCTTGGTATGAGAAACTGACTTATCTACTACACCATGGGACTTGTCCAGATAACCTCAATCGTAGGGAAAGGAGATCTCTCAGGTTAAAATCATACTCCCTTATCTATTTTTGATAATGCAACTTATTTTTCTTCCACCTTATTAACAGAGATTTCCCTAGACAAAGGAATCATAATTAGATACTCTGTGAATTATTATCCACACAAAAACGGAGTAGTAGAATCATCTAATAAGAACCTGGTAAGAATATTAAAGAAAACGGTTGCAAACAACCAGAGGAACTGTCATAATCTACTCCATAATGCTTTATGGGAAGATAGAGTTACACCCAAGGAATCTATAGGGAATTCCCCATGATTTCTCGTATATGTACATGAATCCATTCTCCCAAATGGGTTATATCTCCCATCTCTTCAACTTGCTCAGGAGTCCAGGGGGAATCCCTCATCAACCTTACAACAAAGAATTGACACCCTTCTCATGTTAGTATATGAAAGGGAGAAACCTAACTCAAAATTCATAGCCCATCAACAGATAGTTAAAAGGTGGTTTGATAAGCATAAGGCTAAAGAGAATAATTTTGAAGTAGGATACCTTGATCTGATGTGGGACAGATAAAATGAGCCTAAAGGAAAACATTCTAAGTTTCAGAATCTATGGCTTGAACATCTTTAGGTGGGTGAGAAGATTGGGTTAAGCATGTATCAACTACAAAATCTGGGGGGAGAACCTGATGCTCTCCTAGTGAATGGCCAAGCCCTGAAACAATATTTTCATCAAAATAAATAAATAAATAAAATTGTGTTTATTTCTGATGCGTCGTTTTGTCTTTTTTCATTTATACTTGTTTGATATTTTGGAATCATGCTTCTGAGATTTTGAAAGATTTTGTTGAAGAAAGAAAATGGTTGACCGAAAATCATGCGACATAGCGAACTCTCTTCCTAACTCGTCGCTCACATACAAACATAAGAAACGTTGAAGAACTTGTAGTTGTTTCAAGGGATTCTCTATCTAAATTACGTAAATGAACAACTTTGGGGAGATGCAGAAGTGTCTTTTTAGTTTTTTGGTAAGACCGTAAGGGAAAGAAGGAAATCTGAAAAGGAATCCATGCACCTCAGAGACAGAACTAGTGAGTTTCACCTTAAATCACCTCATACTTTTGCAAATAACAAACATCCTCCTCTCCCGCTCGCTCAGGGCACTCTTCCAAAGTAAAATTCAACTATATCAAATGAGTGCACAGTGGGAGAGGGTATGTAGATATATCCATCAGGGATATGGATGCTCGTTGGTAGTGGAGCAAGGTCTAGGATGTCGGGGTGACTCCGACGGGGCTATGGATGCTTGCTAGCAGCAAAGAAAGGTCTGTGACATCGGGGTGACTTTTTCGGGGCTAAGGACGCTCATTGGTAGTGAAGAAACAACGTAGAAAATAAATGAAGGTAACTAAAGGCCCTAGTTACAGTGAATGCTCCACTAGACTCTTTTTAAAAGAGGTCATGAGTCAGGGTTACAGGAAAATAAGGAGGAATAAAGGTTGAAAACCCCACAGGCATACCTAGAGGCATCAACTGGAGAATTTCAAATGCAAAGGTAAAAGAGGCTCTGATTTAAAACTAGTTAATTTCTCCACCATCTTTTTCATCAGTCGAGCACGAAGGAGGATCATAAATTCTTCTTTCTCCTAGTAAGTCGCCAATTGTTGAGCACTCAACACACCCTAAAAATCCTATGTCAAATTTTACTTTTTGGGTACCACTTGATCTTTTTCACTGTCTAATTCGACTTCATTGTGAAAAATGTTGCCTTTGCTTATCATCTTGACTCTCATTAAGTCTTTCAAAGTTTTCTTGAATATATGAAAAATAACGACTTAAAAGGCCTAACCTTTAAAATAAAGAATCAACATCCAAAAATTTTCACCTGATACGCCTAAATTCGGCATCACAAGGGTTTAAAATATGAAGGAAAATCACTTGAAAAACCACAATTGTCGAGCATCGATCTTCATCGACATCGACAAAATAATGTTTTCTTTCGCGATAAGCATCACACAATGATATCACTAAAAATTGATCCCCTTCGGCATCTGTAAAAGGCAAAAAGAGTAAATGTTAATGAAGAAATAAATGATATCATCGATGGCCGATACTCGACGCGCTTAGCGAAACAGAGAATACCAAACTGTGATGAACATTCAGACCACACTAAAAAAATTTCGCCGATCACTAACTCCCGAACCGTTTCGACATCAAGAGTTTTTAAGATGCTAACCCAAAGTAAAATATGAAATAGGTTTATCCTCGTTCGACGATCCCCAATACCTTTTCGGAATCGATGATCCTAGGTTCAGTTTAAGAACACAAAACCAGAAGAAAGTCCTAACTCCGACTAATGCTCACGAGTTTGGTTGCAGGTCTTCATTGCCACGTGTCCCAAGCCAATTTCACCACATCAGCACTGTACGATGAAGTATATCAACATTATAGGTTTTTCGCAAAAGGATATTAACAAAATGACCTGTAACACATTGTCGATCCCCCGATCCACCCACTAGAAAATAGACATGATGGGACATTTTAGCGCAAGATACGTTTAGTTTCAGAGTATTTAAGAGACTAATTAATTCCAAATCTCTCATTATTTGCTACTTTTTGTGAGAATCAAAAGGATTTTTGAAATTACCGGTAGAACACATAACCCTTTGTGCCTCCGCCGTCAACCCACAATGAATTAAATTTGCATAGATTTCACGACAGATTTGTTTGAATTTCACTCATCACCCAAATTAATTGATTGATACAACTGGGAATTTCTTCCCTGTTTAAATTTTTTTGAGCCATTGTAAACAAAACTATTTTGTGTGTAAGGGAGTTTCATAGAATCTAGAGGACCGAAACGAATAATTGAAAAGCTTGTGAGATCCCGTGAGTATCAAATTTCAAGGTGTAGAAAGCGTTACAGGTATGTACCAATCTAGATTTTTTGTGTTTTCACTTCGTATATACATTATTATCTAGTATTTCTCTATACATAGGTCCTAAATGACTGATTTTGATTGTAGGAACAATACCTCCAAGAAAGCCAAACATTAGATAATTTCCATGAGCGTCGAAGCTAAAAGAACAAAAGGTGGGAGAAGGCTCTTCCCCAATGGCCACAAAACAATTTGAATTTTCCCCAAGGCCAGAACCAGTCATCAGGACATCTACCAAGAAGGCTTTCACTCAACCTCTATCCTTTGGAGACACAGAGGAAAACACAGTGAGTAAGGTGGTGCTCCCACACTGGGGAGAACTCTTCGAGAAGATCAACAGGGAAGAATTCCTATAATATATCTCACACAACAACCCTGATATGAGAAAGCTTGATGATGAAGTCTTCCCGAACATTTGAACAACATATTTGGACATGGTGGCAAGGCGAAATCTAGTATTCCCCTCCATAGAAATCCTAAAGTGGCTTGTCGACCATAGGGACACACAAAATTGTGTCAGAGTTTTCCTTCCGGTAGAGGTGCAGAGTTATTACAAGCTTAGAGACCTGGAGGAGTGGATGAACAAAGATTTTGTTGTAAATTTATCTGAGCACCACGACATTGGTCAGGTGATGGCCTAATGGTGGAGAGAAGACAATAAGTATACCAATCGGACATCCGGGTGGTACTAGACGACCAACTTAAGGGAGTCGTATATCTTTCTAATGGACCTCATCCGTCGATTATACAAGGAGAAAGACTATTCCAGGTTTTCAAAGGCATGGATGCCTCTAGCTTACATAGTGGCCATTCCTGGGAGAGATTTCAATTGGGGATCCATCATTTCAAAGAAGTGCAACAACTACATACAACAGGCTCAGACGTCGAAAGAAGGAGATACTCCATCCTTTTACATGGCTTAGTATTTGCTAGATGTCATGCACGCCAAGAATGTCTTTTCTGGTATGAAATTGAGCTCTCATGCCTCAAAACTCTCAGCCCATGTTTACTTAGGTATATTATGCGAGAAAATGTACAAAAAATCATACTCTGACTTACCTTATTTTTCATGGTTGACAAATAACCCTATTTCCCATGACCCATAATGGTCATAAATTCCTTCCATGTTGCCATTACACCTCTAAACACAACATGACATACAACTTATGGAGGTTTCATCTTATCTAGAAATCCCCAACTAGAGTTCTCGCCAAATGGTACATTGAATTAGAAGGAAGTTCTTTTAAAGTATTCAACAACCTCACAATGGAGTTCTTAAATCATTACCAATTTCCCATTTAGTAAGAGATAGGAATCAAACTCTTGAATTTGTTGCATAAAGATAATTCCACTCACATTTATGATCATATACATGAGTGGAGATGAAGAGGTAGGATTATTAAGATTTGAATTCTAGAAAAACTTATGATGGAGTGGTTCACCAAGTCCATCCTAACACCCATTTCCAGATATGTAGCTATGGTTATGGAGTCCACCAAGGAGCAAGGCGCTTTTCATGCCTAACACTTGGACTTGATCTATTCATAGTTGGGTACAGTTTATGATATCATCACAAATTCTCCTTGGTCATTGAATGATCCAAGGAACCAAAACACAAGACCCCATGTTGATGGTGTGGTTGGTTTTGTTGCACATGCCTCTGTAAAATAGTTAGATCAATCAAAATTCTATTAAGTCATACCTACCAGCTTTCGATACTAGTGCTCAAACTTCTGCAGTTCGTAATCAGACCTCCAAAATGAATTTGGTGCAGTCCATGCAACTGAAGAATCCTGATCATCTTGGATGAAAGAAGAAAATGAACAAAAAACATACCAATACTAAGAAAGGGACTGCCTCCACAAAACAAATCGAGGAGGGGGGCACTAAAGAGAAGAATACAAGTTGTTTTCCCTACATGATTTCTGGGGAGGACCATCCCACTCATCATTTTTCTCGGAAGGATGAGGTCCATAGTTTTTTGGCACAACATCGAGTGGCTCAGGATCTTGTTCTCTTAACCCATACTTTCCCTCCTCAACCTCAAAACATGGTTGCAACAAATATTTCCCCTCCACAGGGGGGCATGGAAGGTACCTCTCATCATTCGAGGTATTCCTTGAATGTTTTTACTTTCATGCCTACCAAATGGATAATTTTCAAAGTGGGGCCAAAAACTATGACATTTATGAGCCTTCCCATATTGCACCAGAAGCAACATCTTCTTCCCAACCTGGTGGCCCTCTTCATATTGAGAAGCCATCCTTTAAAGCACCCCTTTTCCCCCCTAAGGGAATTCTTTGATGCATAATGCATAATCGAAACAAACAAACTTCCCACATATAAAGTATTGTGGAAGACTTGGCTGAGGAACCATGTGCCATGTATGCGCTTGAAGTCCTCCAAATATTCTCAGTGTAGAAGAGAGCCTTGTTTTTTTCCATAGAAGGTATTTGTCCCTCGGAGTCGAGTTTTATGACCTTTCATTTCTCCCAAGTTTATCATAGGCTATATCATAATGTTTCTTTCCATATCATTGTGCGGTCATTGGGGAAAAACATCTGCCAGACAGTGGTGGATGAAGTAGTATCAACTTGCTTCATGTCTATTTATTTTTGGAAGGAGCTTGGCTCTCCTAAGATTAATATGTCCACGGGGATATTAAAATCATTTGATGGACACATGTTCAAACCTCGTGGAATAATCACCACCTTAACCATTGGGTTAGGTGGTAATATTTTATTTGTTAATGTGGAGGTTATTGACGCACCTCCTGAGTACAATTTCTTACTTGAACGCACTTGATTCTACGAGATGACTGCAGTTTTATTGTTGTTATTTAGGTTCCTATATTTCCCTCACAAAGGGAAAATAGTGATGATATATCGACTTGTGTTTTTTACCCTAGACCTTGGATCCAATGCGGGGTCTAATGTACCCTTTGTTAGTGATACTACACAGTCTTATATGGGCCTCCATGCATGGATTCTCAAATATCCTTCACGAATGGAAAAATTTCCCCTTCCCCTACCATATCCCACTACAGACATCTCTCCTATCAATATGATTTCATCATTTACGAGGGGATCCCTCAGGTCTATCAATCCTTGGGTGGTATCTCATCCTAATGATGTTGAGTCATATGGAGCTTCACTACTACACATCAAAGTTGATATTGTCGAGCTCACAATCCCATCAGTGTCCATTGATATTGGTAAATAACTCAATCCTCATATGGAGTGTGATATATCTACTCCACCCAAATCAGTTGTTGACTCTCCAAGTTCACACTACACCCTATATTTTGAGTTTCCTTCAGAAGAGGCCATCCTGGAAATCATGGATTCCATAGATAATCCCAAGGAATATGAGCATCCTCAATCATCCATTCTCCCTATTTCAGAACCAATGAGAGTTAACATGATGTGTTTTGAACCAAGACTAGGGGAATTTGTTGGGGCATCTAATATCCCTTCTAGTCTTCACCCTTTCCTACCTATGATTTATTTTTTGTAACTTTCCACTGAATTTTGTACTTCCCATTACATCAAAGATTCATGTTTCATACTTCCTTCATGAATTTATGGGTCCCATAGCTATCCAAGCTCACGAAATCACTAGTGATGAGTATCTTCAGCCACAAAGATTCATTCCAATGTAGCATGGCCTCGGCATGGTGAGCCATATGATTCCAACAATGGCTGATGTGTTTATCGATTATCAAAAATATCCTTGGTCAAATCCTAACAATGGGATCTACTTCTCTTGAACCGTTATAATGTGTAATTCCTTGTACATAGGTGTGTGGTCTGAGTATTTTTTTTTTGCATACATCATATCGAGAAAATACAAAAATACTTTATTTTTTGAGATTTCACTATGCATTTTGAGCTTTGAAATCTAGTTTACATGTGTTGACAGGATTACAGTATCTTTTTTTAAGAAGATGGAGACTTCCACCAAACTTGAGGTATGTGTTCCCAAACTAACATATAGGGATAGGTTTTCCCTACATTTCCCATTTTGCATTATTAATCTTCCATTCTATCGGTACTATGCCTTAAGGTTTGATCCCAAACAATTGCGACATTAACCACTTGTTTTGAACATCATAATTGGTTTGGTAAGTTCCTACCTTCCATGTGCACGTTACTTAGCACCCAAATTGTCATTTGGTTCCCATGTTTCATTTTCCTGTAGGATCGAGAGTCATCCTTTAACCCCACCATGTCTTGACGAGTGAGCCTCATTGTTATCTCTTCATCTATATTATGCCTRGATACCTTGGGGGTTCTCGAAAATTATTTATTTTTGTTTAATAGTATCCTATGMATTWTCTTGTTGTGTCATCCCTCCCACCATTKTGTTTTTATTTTCCCATATCCCTCTTACCGATAATGTTGTATCCTTGACCATCTKCCTCTTGCATTATTTGTCCTCCATTTTACATCCACCTACCAAGGGACAAAACAATTTCTAAGAGTGGATCTCACATTCCTGTACCATTTGCRTTCATTTTTCTTAGKTCGGTTACATGTTCTTGGAACATAGGATCATGTTGTTAATCCACTCCTTCTCTCCTATGAGGTACACTTTTATCTCATTTATGAATTCGTAAAAGGACACGAAAAAGAAACATATYGAGCATACTTTCATCATTCTTTTGTGCTTACTAAACCATGAAGGACATTTACCATAAAAACCATGAAGGACATTGACCATAATTTTATTAAGATTCGTTCTTGTTAAACCATGAAGGAGACAAAAAAAATACAAAAACATAAAAAAATAACTTAGGGTTTTTCACCATTGGTTTATTCTCAAAATGGAAATGTTAGTGGAGTCACCCTTGAACATGGCAATTGTTTGAGTCCTCGTCATATAGTTGAATTTTTTCTTTCCTAGGAGTTGTCCCAATAATATGAGTCAGAGATACTCCTCTTATTGTTTATCCTTCCAATCACTATGGAGATTCCTTCAATTCCTCCTACGTTGTTGCACTGTATTTGTCCAACTCTTGTGTCTCACTGCCAAGTCACCATTGTGTCATGCTATATTTTCTCAAACTCAATAAAATGCAGAGGCTTAGTCAAACATATTTTCACATACTTAATTAACCATATTTTTATTGTATACTCAACAACTATAAGTAATATCGATGTCCTAAAAGAGCTAGGTTTCAGTAAGTACCATGGGTTCCATTTTCACACACACCCTTCAAGAATTTAACTTTCTTGGTATGAGAATAGTGCGACTATTAAGACCATGTTACCTCCACTTTGTGAGTATCTTGCTGAGAGACTAATGGTCATTGAGTAATAGTGATTTCACCTTATTTCACCCCCCTCATCCAAACCTGATGAGTGACTAAACATATGTACCTCCCTTATGGAAATATTCAAACTATAAGTAAAAGAATTACAATCTTTTCATCCTAGGCCAGAGAAAATGAGTGATAGGATATGGAAACAATAATGTGTTTTCTTGTCTTCTGATGATACCTTGTACACTTCCATACAATGTGGTCACCGATTTGTGGAATGATCGACAAGTATATTTTTTTTTCTCTTTTAAATTGTGAAGTGTAAAATATGAACAAACTTTTTTCACCCATAACCCTTCAAGAAAAATATTAAAGTCTGAATAATCTTTCTTCACCCATATCCATCCCTAGTTGACATAAATTCTTCCCAAAATCTTGTTTCACTTCATCTTCTATCTCCTCTATAGTTGTCAATCAATCCAAGTTCCTTTTCCATTGTTCCAACTTCCACAGCTCAAACGTTTTATCTTTTGTATTAACAAATTAAGTTAACTATATTGAAAATTGAAAGTTTGAAGTAGTCAATTCAAAGTATATATTAATCTAAATATTATGATCGGAACAATATTTTAACAATAATAAGAAAAAATAAACATTTTATCTTCTGTATTAACAAATTAAATTAACTATATTGAAAATTGAAAGTTTGCAGTAGTCAATTCAAAATATGTATTAATCAAAATATTATGATTAGAGCAATATTTTAATAATAATAATAAAAAATAAAAGGAATATATCAGAAGAGAGAATGAGTAGTCAATTCAGAATATGTATTAATCAAAAGACTATGATAAAAGGAATATATCAAACGAGAGAATGAGTAGTCAATTCATAATTTGTATTAATCAAAAGACTATGAGTAGACAAATATTTTAACAATAATAAGAAGAGATAAAAGGAATATATCAAAAGAATAATAAGAAGAGATAAAAGGAATATATCAAAAGAGTATGAGGAGAGCAATATTTTAACAATAATCAGAAGAAATAAAAGGCATATATATGAGTAGAGTAATATTTTAACAATAAGAAGAAAGACAAAGAATATAGTTTATGATGCATAGTTTTATAATGCAACTTAAAATATGAATTTGTTTTTATTGAAGTGGGAACACACTCATTTACTAAAAACTCCATGAAAAGAAGCAATATTTTAACAATAAGTGGGAACACAGGTTATGATGCATAGTTTTACCAATGCCATCTAATATTTGAAGATTTTGAATTGCAGTGGAAGCGCAGTCTTTTACTGAAACACAGACTTTCAGTATGTTGTCCCCCAAATATGAGTCCCACTACCCATACATGAAAATAAACCACAAAAGTTACATATAGTTTTTGTCACCTTAGAAAGTTTCATCTTTTCGCACACTTCAACGTTGGTAATGGTAAATGGCGAGATATGTTTCTGTACGATTCCATAAAATGTTTTACTACTTTTTTCCCAATAAATATATTTTTAAATGTTTTAACATGTTTTTAAATCAGGAAGAAGATCCAAGTTATTATGAATTATCCAGTTTCCAAATCATTGGAATTTTTTTTATTTGAGGAATATGTGCAATAGCAATTGTCTATAAAAATTATGTAGTTTACTAAATTATTATTTATATATTAAATTTTATTAAATATTCATCATTTAAATATCGAGATAATATTCTGTTCATTAATGAATTTTTCTACCGAAAGTATAGCCTTTGGGTGACGAAGAATGCATACAATTTCCACTTGTCTACATGATGCTTGGTCTGTTTATTGTTTATTTATAATTTACTGAATATCTCTAAAACTTTTGTGCACCTTTCTAAAAGGGATAATTATTCTATCAATAAATTCAGTGTCATCTATATAAATGTCCCATCTTTGAGATATGTTTTAAAAGGTTGTTAATTAAAAAAATGCATATAATTTTATAGACATTTAACATAAAAATATGGAATAGTAAATAGAATACTGGATAAATAGTGCAGTGGATAACATATTGTATATTATAAACATGCTTATAAAGGTCATTGGTACAACAAATATAAAAGCTATGGAAATTTTGTACTTGAATTGCTAATTTAGAATATTTTGAAAAAATTATAACTTTTAAGAGAAGAATATTTTGAAAATTTTGTAATGCTCTTTGGGAATAATGATGTAAAGATTCATATTATTACATATATTTTTAGTTACCGCTGCTTATAATTATAATTTTCTGTGTTTCTGTGCTTTAAATGTTTAAGCTAAAATTATTTTAAACAATTCTATATTTTGATAATTTTATATGCAAGCTAAAAAGTATTTAAAACAATTCACTTAAGAATTTGTGTTTAAATATTTAAGTTAAAAGTATTTTAAAACAATTCACTAAAGAATTTGTGTTGAAATGTTTAAGATAAAAGTATTTTAAACAATTCAATTAAGAAATTTTGGACAATTTAATAAATGCTTTGCATTATCTATAAACTTCTAAATATTTTTGCATTTTGTATACTATTCAATTAAGAATGCTTAGACAATTTAACAAATGCTTTGCACTATCCATAAATGATAAGAGGATATAAGGGTGATCTTGTACATATTCTTTTAACATTGTTTTTTAAACAAAGTTTTGAATACAATGTTTGATGTAAAGATAGTTATCTTTGGGTTCAATTTCCTAGTTATGGATTTACGAATTTAATAAAAAAAAATTGTAAATAAAAAAATTATATTACCTTGTTTTAGAAAAAATCACATATGTTTGAGTATACACTAGAGCATGCCATATGTTCTTCCATCGTAGTGGAAACTAGAACGTGTAGACACTATTGTTCATAAACCTTAAAAAAGGCAACTATCAAAAAACATGGGGACTTGCCACACGTTCTGCCACAAGCATGGAAACCAGAACACACGGTTGATTGAGTGCCCCTATCGATCCAGAACCAAAGTCTTTGGTGTGCAAAAAAATTAAGATTAAGACCAGAAAAAAACCTGTAAGAGGACTAAACATGAGGTGAACTTGGGCATTCATCATGGTGAAGTCAAAAGATGAAAATTTGGTAGTAAGTTGGGCATTGAATTTTCTTAGGCTCTCTTGATAGGGAGTTGTAAAGGATGTCCAAACACTTGCTAATGGTGCAATGGTTGTGTTGTTTCTCTGCCAAATGATTGTGCATCTCAAAGATCAAGACCATGTGGTATTCCATAAGCCTACAAGAGATGGGAGCCGTGTGAGCCTATTCTTCAACATCGTTGTCATCCTCGTTTGTTCTAGGGTCCTCATCCATGGTAGAAGCATGAAAATCATTAGCAGTGACAGGATCCTCTTCCATAGTGGTAGTAGAATTCTGTCCCGAGTGCTCCTCTTGAAGAGGGATTTCCTCTTCCACAATGTATCATGTCTTGGTTTTCTCATGGAAAGGGGTGGTGGTGCAAGTGGTCGGTCATTGTTCCAAGCCACTTGATGGTGAGGAAGGCATAATTTCCTCCTAGTTGGGAAGAATTTCCTCATCCATCGGACAACCTCCATCGAGACCCTCTGTTCTTGAAGGTTGGGGCTTTGGTTGATCTGCCTCATGCTAATCCTGATCAGAGGAGGGAGATTGGTCTGAGATTCCGCTTGGGATGAGAGCGAAAGAGGCTGGTCCCGGGCATTTTTTCCTACCAAACTAGCTGTAATATTATGTCTCTCATTGGGACTTACCTCTCTCACATAGCATGGCTAAGCAGAGTGCAAGGTGAATGGAATCAACGGTGGTGCAAGAAGAAGACAGATGGTGGAAAGCCTGGGCATGGATCAAAACAATCAGAATAAGACCATGAATTGTGATTGAATGCCCCATATAGGACCCTCCACATGATGATAAGACCAGGAGGGAAAAGGAGTTGATGGCTCTAGTAGCCATTAGTGTAAGAGTAATGTCCATTAATTGTTTCATACTTATGTCGAGGAGCCAAACCTGATTCTACATTAAGACCCAACACACTAAGCCTTGGCAAACATGTAAACTAGACATCATGAATGGATAGGGGAGGAGGGTGGAGGTGAGGGGCTTTAACTACCCTCGTATCCCCCCTAGTCGTTGATGTGTGTGCTCCATGTGTCACCCCATCTAGTGAAATAATTTCCCTTTTAATAGTGCTTCTTTTCACTATTAATAGACAATATTTACACACTTTTTATAGGTAGTTAGTTGAAAGAATTGGACTAGTAATTTTGTTAGGAGTTTTCTAGTCAACCAAATTTAATTTTAAAATATAATTATATGCTTTGATATTCTTAGAGACATTAATCATATAGTAAGTATGCGATGAAAATGGTAAATTGTGGTATGCAAAGGGGAATATTTTATAATATATATTGTTAGTGAGAGGATGAGTTTGCATATTTCACTCAAGTATGATCATTTTATTTAAACTTCTTCCCCATAGGAGTTAAATAGTATTTTAATTAATGCAACAAATAACAAATTATTGTGTTATGGATCTTTTTTTTAAGTTGCGTACAGTTTTATTTTATCATCTTCATATAGTATTAGCATTAGAGGAAATAACATCCGTGAGGATATGTTGGAATACTAAGGGGGGGTGAATTAGTATGAGACATTTATACCACTTTTAACCACCATATATAGTCTTTCACTTTATCAACAATGTTCAACAATTTATCATCAATGTATCATCTATGATTGCATTCGACATATCATGAGCATATAATCATAAGCAACATCACATCAAACACACAGTACACTAGTATTTACGTGGAAACCCAAATGGGAGAAGAACACATAATGCTTTCTTATATATATGAATAATTCATTCATAGGAAGCACCAACTTCCAAATTCTCCAACTGCAACTCGAAGAAAAATACAACCCCCTTTCCTCAAGCTCGAACTTGAATGAATCTACAACTCCATAAATTCTCTGGCTCCAACTAGAAAGAGGCTACAACCCCTTGATTTCTACGGCTCCAACTAGAAGGTGGCGACAACCACCTAGTTCTCAAGATCTAACATAAAGGAAGATCCAACTCCCTGATTCTCTAGCTCCAACCAGAAGGAGGCTACAAGACCCTTTCCTTGCCTCCTCCAACCCCCCTATAATATAAGTGTAGACCAACTGTCACTACTGAAATCACTTCCAATGTTACTTCCATTGTCATTGTCATTGCCTCTATCACATCAACATGTAACCTATGACTGTATCCAACATGTCACTTCCAACCTGTCATTGTATCCAACATGCCACATCAACCTATCATTGTATCCAACCGGTCACCCTCACCAATAGTCAACCATATCCTCTCACATGGATCATACACCAAGGCCACCTCTCAACTATATTTCCAACATCACCAACACATGCCTCTACCAAGCATGTCCCAATATCACCAACATACCATTACAGACTATGTGTCTCAACCATGTACCAAAGGATGTACTGAACCATCAACTAGTACCATATCAAGCATAAACCATGTACCACAACAAGTGCATCAACCATGCACCAACACCTGTACCAAACCATGCATCAATTATGCAAAACAATTGTACCAAACTATGCAATAACAATGTACATCAACACCTATACCATACGATGTATCAACCATGTACTATACCAAGTACATCAACCATTAATAACATACCATGTACATACCATGCGCCAACCATGCACATTAGTCATGTACATTAACACCAGTAACGTACCATATACCATTAAATGCATCTCAATTATATATCATATCACTATCAATTGTACCATGTACCATAAGATAAGTGTCATGTATATGCCAATATCACAAAGATGTGCCTCTAACAATGAACCATATCAACCATATACCAAGTACCAAGGGTATGTCTCAAGCATTTAACAATGTCACCTCAACCATATGCAATCATCTACCATCAAGGGCATCTAAGACATGCCTTAAGCATGTACCATACCATGAAGGATGCAAGATTAAAAAAAATACATAAAATACATACATTTACTAATGAAAACCTTAAGCATACCATCTCATATCCTATAGCGACTGTGTTGTACCATCAAACCTTTTTGTAGCTCAACGAACCATTCTTTTTCGAATATTTTCCTTATATCTGACATGTTTCCTCCAACCTGCAGATGTATGTGACCTGTCCTCTATCATCTCACATATGTACGTGACCTTTCCTTATATAGCCCGCGTACAACCTTAGAAAACTAGGGTTACAAATTTTCTACAACTCTGAAACTTTTGCTACTTTAGACCTTTGTAACTTTAGAAAATTTTTGTCACATTCAACCTCAAATTCACTAATAGATTTGTCAAAACATATACCATTCCATTCATAATATAGATATTCAATGTAAGTGTGTGTGTGTGAATGAGATACTCTCTGAGGTGTATGTATACATGGGCTAGGTAACCTATTTCCTTATTTTACGGGTTTCTTGTTACAACCATTTTACCCTTTCACCAAGACATGTAAGAAACTAGGTGCTTCTTGACCACTCTTTGGGGATTCCAAATTTACAAGGAAATATCTTCCTAACCATGAGGAGCCACATGGTTTTCCACATATCACCAAAAATGGCATGATGAGTACTATCCAGAGATGATAGTATTACATGTAATTTCATTGTCCTTCATGTATGTATTCCTTAATCAACTTTGGGTGCCATAACCACACCTCTGGGGATACATGTAGACTGCATCAAATGTACCCAAATAACTCACCATCAATATCCATCATACAAGTTTCAATCAACTTTTCAACATATCTGGACCTCTCAAAGGGTTGACATCAATCTCTAAGGGTTGAAATCATTCTCCAATATCACTCTCCAAAGGTTGACATCAATGATAACCAACTTTGCAAACCAATTGTCCAACAATATCACCCTTTTTCATTGATTGAAACACCAACATTGATGGAAACACTTAGACATTGCAACACTCATGCTCATTCTCCCCGTCTGATCATCACTCCTCATCAATTTTTTTATCTCTTCCTTTTTTAGATCAATGACAAAGGGCATCTCCCCTCGGAGATTCTCCCCCTGAATTCATGCCTTTGTTCTTTCTCCTCATCAAAGGTTAAGTCCCCTTGTCGACATGTCTCCTCCTGATATTATAACTTCTCTAACCAATCATGGGAAAAATAATATCTCCCCCTGTGGGTATGTCTGCTTATATGTATGCTACTAGTATTCCTTTGTAGATCTCTCTCTCTGATCATTTTTCTTCCCTTGACTTTTCTGAAATATATAGATCAATGTAGGGATACTTGTATATGTTTCCTTTCCTCTCTTCTAGTGTTTTTATTGTCCATTGGTGCTTCCCCTTGAATTTTTCTAACATATATAAAAATAATTCAAAATTTTTTTTCTTCATTTACTTTTCATGTTCACTTGACCATATTGTTCAATAGTGTCCGTCTGATGATATAGTTTCTGTGGACAATTTATCTTTTCCCTGCTTTGATGTGCCTTTCACTGCTTTCCTTTCCATGACCAATGGATTCCAACTGATTCCACTGATTTCAATTATATATACATTTCTATGCATATGAACTGTGTTTCATGTACCTATTAATCATCTCACAAATCCATCTCCATCCATTTGTCACGAACTTTTCATAACCCTTCTATTCAAATGTCCACAATATTGACCCATATGTCATTGTACCATTCTGAATACTTCTCTTGAATATAATATAGCTGATCATCACACGTTCCTTTGTGGGAACAATACTTCTGAACCTATCAATCTATTACTATGTAGTTTTGTTATTTAAATGTTTTGAATCTATCTTTGTAATCACTTCTTACTGCTCGAAAGATGGTCCTCTGAATTGTAGTATCTCCTGCATGGACTCCCCATGTTCAACATAAATATTTATTGGGAGTATCAAAGACAAATGGATTACAAAAATACCTTCTCTAATGAAGAATAATCTTCCTCTTTGTACGTAGACTTGTCATCTTTCTGAACTCTTACTTCTGTCTTTCTTCATGTGGATTGATATTGTACTATAATTCATGAAAGTAGAATCTCTTGAACTTGCTCTTTATTAAAATTATCTTCTTTTCTTTCTCATGCTACTGCAAATCCTGTGATCTCTGGGACCTGCTCTTCATTCATTTGTTCTTCTGGTTTTTCATTTCTTCTCCAAAACTTCATGTATATGACAATTTCCTTTTTCCTTGTAGATTTGTCTTCATCTCGTACTATTTCTAATCACACGATCTATGAGAATTGTTCTTTATTCACCTATTATTCATGTTTTCTTTTCCATACTTTCTTATATCTGATATCAATATTCTTTCTGAAATAAGTATACATCATGCTTCTACAATCACGAGTTATGTGTCCATAGTTATGGCACTTGTAACATTCAATGTCATTTGGGTCCATGATGCAGGAGCATCATAAGTAGCAAGCACGTGTGGAGGTGGAAGACAGCTAGGACAAGCGCCAACTTATTTCAACACGTTGTCAAAAGTGTTTTGAAATAAATGTGCAGATATTAAATGAAATAATTAAGTGGAGGGGAACTTGTAGATTGTAAATAGACCTTGAGTGATCTTCTCTCGTCTGTAGTAGGTAGAGGCATTTATGTATAATAAATGTAAATAAGTAGCTTTGAATTCCAGATTAGACAATTTTAGGAGTGGAGGGAAAACTGACTATAGACACCCTCATCTTGTATCATTTGTAACATTAACATTGTCAATTGAGCATAGAGAATAGAGAGGAAGAAGAAAAGAGCTATGTAGAAGAACCCATGTACAAAAGTCCTGAATTAATACATGAAGCTTTGATTCAGACTTATGGTGTTGTGATATTCTCTATGTATGCATGTTAAATGATACACTTATAGCTATTTTACTCTTTCTGTTATGCATTTGTTGTTACGTTATGTATGAATGGTTTCTTGTTGAATGTTTGAAATCTAAGAGAGAGAGTAAGGAATGAGTTTCAATTGTTTCACAACCTGAGTGAGTAAAATTCCTATAAGGAGTGTAGTGGAGTTTGTCCGCAAGGAGTGCGTTGACAAGGGTTCAAGGTCTTTATCTTTGGAAGCTCAGGAGGGATAACATTGTTCTCATTCTCGCAGAAATGAAAGTTAAGGATAAGAGCCGTGCAAGGTGTGCGTAGGCCGAGTAGTGTCTCAGAGCTTACAACTTGAGGAAATTGTTGAAAGACTGTAGTTGCAAGGAGTGCACAGAGTCAAAGAGGTTCAAATATTAAAGATCATTTGAAGAAGTGCCACAAGGAGTGTGCACAGGAGTTATCCCTAGAGTACTTGAGGATTTTCAAGCAAGCTAAGGAGGGATAGAGTCTTCGAAGTTATCGAAGAAAGGCTCAAGAGGGCTAGTGCCTTGAAGTGTTGGAAGGAGGCATAGGAAAGTTTTTTTGTGGGTGGACAAGTTCCATGAAGGAATACCTTGTTCATTTTGTAGGAATTGTAAAGAGGAATTGGACAGTCGGAATTCTCCATGGAGAATTCGCGAAGTTCCAAGAGCCGTCAAATTTTGCAGAGGAGCAGGGAAGTTACGGTAAGTATTCTTCAAGTGCAAGCTCAAGAGAAATCAGAACATAGGATCCAAGTTGACAAGGGTTGTTGGATCACTCGTGAATTATCACTTCGGGGATTTGCGAGTTGAAGGACCGAAAACCTTGCATCAAGATTCACGAAATCACGAAGTGTGAAGTCTCGATAGAGAAAGAAGTTTCATTGTGGGGCCAGCATTAATAATGAGTCAAAATTCAACATTTCAGTGTTTCAGAGGATAGAAGGTCGATACTTTTGTCCTGAGATTCCCAAAAATCATGAGATGCGATATAAGTATAGGGTAAGGATGTCGTCAACCATTTTGGCGAATTGCAATTTTGGGTTTTCATAGTTGGAGAGTTGAGACACTCGGGAGGAAAAGTCATGAAGTCGTGAGTTGCGATAAGGAGTATCGAGGAGTTCGGGATCTCAGCACTTTGGGTGTTGGGATACAAAGGAAGCAGCATTTTTGGAAGTGAAGTTGCGAAGTGCTGAAGCTGGGCATGAGGGACACATGGCAGAACCACAAGGTGGGCCCAAGTGATAGACAGGCAGACACGTGTCACCTAGTGAAAGGAGTCAACACCCCGTTGACCTCTCACGTCTCAGGGATTCATGAGATAAGGGAACGAGAGTTCAACCCTTTGACTTACAAAGTGGTGATTTGCGACAAGTGCCTTCTTGATTAGGCTTTGGTCATAGCGCAGTGGTCGCATAGAGAAGGTGGAGCTTGCACCTAGTGTTGTTTGCACAGGGGAGCTTCCGAAAGGACCTGTGGATCGATAGGAAGGAGATTCCAGTAAGGAATTGAAAGAGACGATCCGGCTCAAAGGAGATAAATAACGATCCCATGAGCGGACATCGACCCAAAGGTTGATAGAGCATCTACGTCATTTCTAGTATCAGAGCCCAGAAAGATTTCTTTGATTTTTGTAGCAGGGAAAAGAAATATTTACCATGTCACCGAGAAGAAGAGACAGGAAAAGAACCGATCCACCAGATGAGAGGGAAATGCCAAGAGAAAGGGGTAGGCAAGTGCCTGATACAACCATGGAAAGAGAGATGCATAACATACACACCAGACTCATGGATGTGGAAATAAAACAGAGGCACACAGCCAGTGTTGGAGATGTCAGTGAATCTGAAAGTCAAGATGAAGATGGACATGAAGGAGAAGATGTTGCAGCAGAGGATGGAACAAATGAACGTCTGATTAGGGCTATTGCAAGAATGAGTGCCAAGGCAAAAATGGACATTCCAGTATATGGGGGAAACCTGGATGTTGAAGAGATTCTAGACTAGATTAGAGATCTAGACACGTATTTTGACTATGAAGATGTCGAAGAAGACAAGAAGGTCAAACATGTTGTCACAAGATTGAAAGGACATGCAACATTTTGGTGGGATGAACTACAAGTTGATAGACGCTGCAAAGGCAAGCAGAAAATTGGGAGTTGGGATAGAATGATCGTGAAGATGAAGGCGAAATTCATCCCCAAGGATTATCAATCACTCTATTTTGAAGAATGCATAATTTGAGACAGAAGCTGATGTTCGTGAAGGAGTACACTGAAGAGTTCTACAAGCTAAACATTAGAGTAGGTCATCGCGAAAGTGATGACGAAAAAGTTGCCAGGTATACGAATGGTTTGAGATATGACATTCAGGATGAGATGAGCATGATAACCATTAGAACAGTGGAAGATGCTTATCAGATGGCTCTAAAGGCTGAAGAGAAGTTGAGCCGAAAGAAAAATTAGAGAGGTCGAGGCAGAAGTCATCCTAGAGTCAAAACAATTGTCCAAGATAGGAATTAGAAGACTAAGGAAGAGTGGAAGAAACCTCAATCTCAAACTGAGAGAGGTGTAATCTCATAGAGAGGACAATATGCTGATAACAACACTTTTCCTCACGCTAGAGGAAGAGGAAGAGGCAGAGGTGGAGTAATAAAATGCTTCACATGCAGAAAGAATGGACACAAATATTATGAATGTCCATATAAGAAAAAAGAAGGTAGTGAGACTCACATTGCTGAAGCACAAAGGCATAATGTTGAGGCAGAGGATGCTGAAGGCGGAAGATCACTGGTGATGAGGAAAGTTCTCTTAACACCAGAAAAGGAGGCAGAGAATCCAGTACAAAGGAACAATGTTTTTCGGACTGCTTGCAAGACCAAGGATAGGGTATGCAAAGTCATCGTGGATAGTGGTAGCACAGACAATCTCATTTCTATGGAGATGGTAGAAAAGCTGGAGCTAGAGACTATTGAGCATCCAAGTCCATACAGAGTTTCATGGCTACAAAAAGGACATCGGGTAAATGTCACTAAACAATGTTTAGTTGAATTCAAAATAGGAGGATATAACAATAAGATATTGTGTGATGTCATTCCCATGGATGTTTGTCATCTATTGTTGGGTAGACTGTGGCAATATGACATGAATGTGGTTCATGATGGGAGGAATAACACATACACCCTAGAGAAGACTGGGAGAACTCACATGTTGTTGCCGATTAAGGACAAAGAGGCGAAACCTGAAGTAAGCAACACTGTACTTCTTATGAGTGGGAAGGAACTTCTTAAGGAGGTTAAGAAGAAGGAAGATCCACAATTCATCATGGTCAGGAAACCTAGAATTGTTTGACTAGCACAAGAGTGGATGATTTACCAGAGGAAATCCAGCAGCTACCGGAGGAATTTGCTGATATAGTAGTGGACGAACTACCTCGTTCGTTGCCACCTATTAGAAGTATAAGTCATCAAATAGATCTTATACCTAGAGCTAGTTTACCAAACAAAGCAGTGTACAAATTAATGCTGCAGGAGAATGAATAGGTCAAAATACAAGTCCAGGATTTAATGGACAAAGGGTTAGTTAGAGAAAGCTTGAGTCCATGTGTTGTTCCGATAGTGCTCAGTCCAAAGAAGGATTGAGGCTGGAGGATGTGTATAGACTCAAGGGCAATTAAAAAGATTACCATCAGGTATAGATTCCCATTGCCAAGAATGTATGATTTGATGGATTGCTTGAGTGGAGCAAATTTTTTTTTGAAGATTGATTTGAAAAGTGGATATCATCAGATTTGTATGAGAGAAGGCGATTAATGGAAGACAACATTCAAGACCAATGAAGGGTTGTATGAATGGCTTGTTATGCCATTTGTCTTAACAAACGCACCAAGTACGTTTATGAGATTGATGAATGAAGTCCTGAAGAATTTCATCAAAAAAAATTCCATTGTGTATCTTGATGACATACTGATTTTTAGTAAAACAGAGGCAGAGAATATGAAACATTTGGCTACAGTGATGTGGAGGCTACAACAAGAGAAGTTGCTGATAAATATGAAGAAATCCTCATTCATGAAGACAGAGCTCATTTATTTGGGGTTTNCATACCATGTACATACCATGCGCCAACCATGCACATTAGTCATGTACATTAACACCAGTAACGTACCATATACCATTAAATGCATCTCAATTATATATCATATCACTATCAATTGTACCATGTACCATAAGATAAGTGTCATGTATATGCCAATATCACAAAGATGTGCCTCTAACAATGAACCATATCAACCATATACCAAGTACCAAGGGTATGTCTCAAGCATTTAACAATGTCACCTCAACCATATGCAATCATCTACCATCAAGGGCATCTAAGACATGCCTTAAGCATGTACCATACCATGAAGGATGCAAGATTAAAAAAAATACATAAAATACATACATTTACTAATGAAAACCTTAAGCATACCATCTCATATCCTATAGCGACTGTGTTGTACCATCAAACCTTTTTGTAGCTCAACGAACCATTCTTTTTCGAATATTTTCCTTATATCTGACATGTTTCCTCCAACCTGCAGATGTATGTGACCTGTCCTCTATCATCTCACATATGTACGTGACCTTTCCTTATATAGCCCGCGTACAACCTTAGAAAACTAGGGTTACAAATTTTCTACAACTCTGAAACTTTTGCTACTTTAGACCTTTGTAACTTTAGAAAATTTTTGTCACATTCAACCTCAAATTCACTAATAGATTTGTCAAAACATATACCATTCCATTCATAATATAGATATTCAATGTAAGTGTGTGTGTGTGAATGAGATACTCTCTGAGGTGTATGTATACATGGGCTAGGTAACCTATTTCCTTATTTTACGGGTTTCTTGTTACAACCATTTTACCCTTTCACCAAGACATGTAAGAAACTAGGTGCTTCTTGACCACTCTTTGGGGATTCCAAATTTACAAGGAAATATCTTCCTAACCATGAGGAGCCACATGGTTTTCCACATATCACCAAAAATGGCATGATGAGTACTATCCAGAGATGATAGTATTACATGTAATTTCATTGTCCTTCATGTATGTATTCCTTAATCAACTTTGGGTGCCATAACCACACCTCTGGGGATACATGTAGACTGCATCAAATGTACCCAAATAACTCACCATCAATATCCATCATACAAGTTTCAATCAACTTTTCAACATATCTGGACCTCTCAAAGGGTTGACATCAATCTCTAAGGGTTGAAATCATTCTCCAATATCACTCTCCAAAGGTTGACATCAATGATAACCAACTTTGCAAACCAATTGTCCAACAATATCACCCTTTTTCATTGATTGAAACACCAACATTGATGGAAACACTTAGACATTGCAACACTCATGCTCATTCTCCCCGTCTGATCATCACTCCTCATCAATTTTTTTATCTCTTCCTTTTTTAGATCAATGACAAAGGGCATCTCCCCTCGGAGATTCTCCCCCTGAATTCATGCCTTTGTTCTTTCTCCTCATCAAAGGTTAAGTCCCCTTGTCGACATGTCTCCTCCTGATATTATAACTTCTCTAACCAATCATGGGAAAAATAATATCTCCCCCTGTGGGTATGTCTGCTTATATGTATGCTACTAGTATTCCTTTGTAGATCTCTCTCTCTGATCATTTTTCTTCCCTTGACTTTTCTGAAATATATAGATCAATGTAGGGATACTTGTATATGTTTCCTTTCCTCTCTTCTAGTGTTTTTATTGTCCATTGGTGCTTCCCCTTGAATTTTTCTAACATATATAAAAATAATTCAAAATTTTTTTTCTTCATTTACTTTTCATGTTCACTTGACCATATTGTTCAATAGTGTCCGTCTGATGATATAGTTTCTGTGGACAATTTATCTTTTCCCTGCTTTGATGTGCCTTTCACTGCTTTCCTTTCCATGACCAATGGATTCCAACTGATTCCACTGATTTCAATTATATATACATTTCTATGCATATGAACTGTGTTTCATGTACCTATTAATCATCTCACAAATCCATCTCCATCCATTTGTCACGAACTTTTCATAACCCTTCTATTCAAATGTCCACAATATTGACCCATATGTCATTGTACCATTCTGAATACTTCTCTTGAATATAATATAGCTGATCATCACACGTTCCTTTGTGGGAACAATACTTCTGAACCTATCAATCTATTACTATGTAGTTTTGTTATTTAAATGTTTTGAATCTATCTTTGTAATCACTTCTTACTGCTCGAAAGATGGTCCTCTGAATTGTAGTATCTCCTGCATGGACTCCCCATGTTCAACATAAATATTTATTGGGAGTATCAAAGACAAATGGATTACAAAAATACCTTCTCTAATGAAGAATAATCTTCCTCTTTGTACGTAGACTTGTCATCTTTCTGAACTCTTACTTCTGTCTTTCTTCATGTGGATTGATATTGTACTATAATTCATGAAAGTAGAATCTCTTGAACTTGCTCTTTATTAAAATTATCTTCTTTTCTTTCTCATGCTACTGCAAATCCTGTGATCTCTGGGACCTGCTCTTCATTCATTTGTTCTTCTGGTTTTTCATTTCTTCTCCAAAACTTCATGTATATGACAATTTCCTTTTTCCTTGTAGATTTGTCTTCATCTCGTACTATTTCTAATCACACGATCTATGAGAATTGTTCTTTATTCACCTATTATTCATGTTTTCTTTTCCATACTTTCTTATATCTGATATCAATATTCTTTCTGAAATAAGTATACATCATGCTTCTACAATCACGAGTTATGTGTCCATAGTTATGGCACTTGTAACATTCAATGTCATTTGGGTCCATGATGCAGGAGCATCATAAGTAGCAAGCACGTGTGGAGGTGGAAGACAGCTAGGACAAGCGCCAACTTATTTCAACACGTTGTCAAAAGTGTTTTGAAATAAATGTGCAGATATTAAATGAAATAATTAAGTGGAGGGGAACTTGTAGATTGTAAATAGACCTTGAGTGATCTTCTCTCGTCTGTAGTAGGTAGAGGCATTTATGTATAATAAATGTAAATAAGTAGCTTTGAATTCCAGATTAGACAATTTTAGGAGTGGAGGGAAAACTGACTATAGACACCCTCATCTTGTATCATTTGTAACATTAACATTGTCAATTGAGCATAGAGAATAGAGAGGAAGAAGAAAAGAGCTATGTAGAAGAACCCATGTACAAAAGTCCTGAATTAATACATGAAGCTTTGATTCAGACTTATGGTGTTGTGATATTCTCTATGTATGCATGTTAAATGATACACTTATAGCTATTTTACTCTTTCTGTTATGCATTTGTTGTTACGTTATGTATGAATGGTTTCTTGTTGAATGTTTGAAATCTAAGAGAGAGAGTAAGGAATGAGTTTCAATTGTTTCACAACCTGAGTGAGTAAAATTCCTATAAGGAGTGTAGTGGAGTTTGTCCGCAAGGAGTGCGTTGACAAGGGTTCAAGGTCTTTATCTTTGGAAGCTCAGGAGGGATAACATTGTTCTCATTCTCGCAGAAATGAAAGTTAAGGATAAGAGCCGTGCAAGGTGTGCGTAGGCCGAGTAGTGTCTCAGAGCTTACAACTTGAGGAAATTGTTGAAAGACTGTAGTTGCAAGGAGTGCACAGAGTCAAAGAGGTTCAAATATTAAAGATCATTTGAAGAAGTGCCACAAGGAGTGTGCACAGGAGTTATCCCTAGAGTACTTGAGGATTTTCAAGCAAGCTAAGGAGGGATAGAGTCTTCGAAGTTATCGAAGAAAGGCTCAAGAGGGCTAGTGCCTTGAAGTGTTGGAAGGAGGCGTAGCAAAGTTTTTTTGTGGGTGGACAATTTCCATGAAGGAATACCTTGTTCATTTTATAGGAGTTGTAAAGAGGAATTGGATGGTCGGAATTCTCCATGGAGAATTCGCAAAGTTCCAAGAGCCATCAAATTTTGCAGAGGAGCAGGGAAGTTACGGTAAGTATTCTTTAAGTGCAATCTCAGGAGAAATCGAACCATAGGATCCAAGTTGACAAGGGTTGTTGGATCACTCGTGAATTATCACTTCGGGGATTTGCGAGTTGAAGGATCGAAAACCTTGCATCAAGATTCACAAAATCACGAAGTGTGAAGTCTCGATAGAGCAAGAAGTTTCATTGTGGGGCCAGCATTAATAATGAGTCAAAATTCAACATTTCAGTGTTTCAGAGGATAGAAGGTCGATACTTTTGTCCTGAGATTCCCAAAAATCGCAAGATGCGATATAAGTATAGGGTAAGGATGTTGTCAACCATTTCGGCGAATTGGAATTTTGGGTTTTCATAGTTGGAGAGTTGAGACACTCGGGAGGAAAAGTCCTGAAGTTGTGAGTTGCGATAAGGAGTATTGAGGAGTTCGGGATCTCAGCACTTTGGGTGTTGGGATACAAAGGAAGCAGCGTTTTGGGAAGTGAAGTTGCGAAGTGTTGAAGATGGGCATGAGGGACACATGGCAGAACCACAAGGTGGGCCTAGGTGATAGACAAGCAGACACGTGTCACCTAGTGAAAGGAGTCAACACCCCATTGACCTCTCACGTCTCAGGGATTCATGAGATAAGGGAACGAGAGTTCAACCCTTCGACTTGCGAAGTGGTGAGTTGCGACAAGTGCCTTCTTGATTAGGCTTTGGTCATAGCGCAGTGGTCGCACAGAGAAGGTGGAGCTTGCACCTAGTGTTGTTTGCACAAGGGAGCTTCCGAAAGGACCTGTGGATCGATAGGAAGGAGATTCCAGTAAGGAATTGAAAGAGACGATCCAGCTCAAAGGAGATAAATAACGATCCCATGAGTGGACATCGACCCAAGGGTTGATAGAGCATCTGCATCATTTCTAGTATCAGAGCCCAAAAAGATTTCTTTGCTTTTTGTAGCAGGGAAAAGAAAGATTTACCATGTCACTGAGAAGAAGAGACAGGAAAACAACCGATCCACTAGATGAGAGGGAAATGACAAGAGAAAGGGGTAGGCAAGTGCCTGATACAACCATGGAAAGAGAGATGCATAACATACACACCAGACTCATGGATGTGGAAATAAAACAGAGGCACACAGCCAGTGTTGGAGATGTCAGTGAATCTGAAAGTGAAGATGAAGATGGACATGAAGGAGAAGATGTTGCAGCAGAGGATGCAACAAATGAACGTCTGATTAGGGCTATTGCAAGAATGAGTGCCAGGGCAAAAATGGACATTCCATTATATGAGGGAAACTTGGATGTTGAAGAGCTTCTAGACTAGATTAGAGATCTGGACACGTATTTTGACTATGAATATGTCGAGGAAGAAAAGAAGGTCAAACATGTTGTCACAAGATTGAAAGGACATGCAACATTGTGGTGGGATGAACTACAAGTTGATAGACGCTGCAAAGGCAAGCAGAAAATTGGGAGTTGGGATAGAATGATCGCAAAGATGAAGGCGAAATTCATCCCCAAGGATTATCAAATCACTCTATTTTGAAGAATGCAGAATTTGAGACAGAAGCTGATGTTCATGAAGGAGTACACTAAAGAGTTCTACAAGCTAAACATTAGAGTAGGTCATCGCGAAAGTGATGATGAAAAAGTTGCCAGGTATATGAATGGTTTGAGATATGACATTTAGGATGAGATGAGCATGATAACCATTAGAACGGTGGAAGATGCTTATCAGATGGCTCTAAAGGCTGAAGAGAAGTTGAGCCGAAAGAAAAATTAGAGAGGTCGAGGCAGAAGTCATCCTAGAGTCAAAACAGTTGTCCAAGATAGGAATTAGAAGACTAAGGAAGAGTGGAAGAAACCTCAATCTCAAACTGAGAGAGGTGGAATCTCATAGAGAGGACAGTATGCTAATAAAAACACTTTTCCTCACGCTAGAGGAAGAGGAAGAGGCAGAGGTGGAGTAATAAAATGCTTCACATGCGGAAAGAATGGACACAAATATTATGAATGTCCAGATAAGAAGAAAGAATGTAGTGAGACTCACATTGCTGAAGCACAAAGGCAAAATGTTGAGGTAGAGGATGCTGAAGGCGGAAGATCAGTGGTCATGAGGAAAGTTCTCTTAACACCAGAAAAGGAGGCAGAGAATCCAGTACAAAGGAACAATGTTTTTCGGACTGCTTGCAAGACCAAGGATAGGGTATGAAAAGTCATCGTGGATAGTGGTAGCACATACAATCTCATTTCTATAGAGATGGTAGAAAAGCTGGAGCTAGAGACTATTGAGCGTCCAAGTCCATACAGAGTTTCATGGCTACAAAAAGGACATCGGGTAAATGTCACTAAACAATGTTTAGTTGAATTCAAAATAGGAGGATATAAAAATAAGATATTGTGTGATGTCATTCCCATGGATGTTTGTCATCTATTGTTGGGTAGAGTGTGGCAATATGACATGAATGTGGTTCATGATGGGAGGAATAACACATACACCCTAGAGAAGACTGGGAGAACTCACATGTTGTTGTTGATTAAGGACAAAGAGGCAAAACCTGAAGTAAGCAACACTGTACTTCTTATGAGTGGGAAGGAACTTCTTAAGGAGGTTAAGAAGAAGGAAGATCCACAATTCATCATGGTCAGGAAACCTAGAATTGTTTGAC
>JZKD02S0259951.1:71445-91911 GCA_000966675.3 Picea glauca
TCACTACCACTTTCATTGTCACTTCCTCTTTCACATCAACCTGTAACATGTCATTGTATCCAACCTTTCATTGTCAATGATCCAAAAATGATCTTTTAAGGACTTGGTTAAGTATTTTTCCTGAGTTGATTTACCATTTAGAAATTGAAGAGAAGAAGAAGATTTAATGAAATAATGTTCCAACCACCATAAAGAATGGAACGAAAAAAATGAACATTAAGAACAACAAACCATAATCCCAAAGATTGTTAATGAGTTCGACAAAGTTGCCTACGTCTTCGGGCCTTTGTCTCAGTGGGGGAGGATTTCTTATTAATATTAAATGATTAAAAATTACATCAAAAGTACATCAATTGGATTACAAACTTATCTGGATGTGTTCTTCTTGACCTCATGAATCCAACACAATTGACGAAACCGAAAAAGGATGAGCATAGCTTCCAGAATCGAACTCCAAAGTTCACTTTATCAATGGATTATCTACATAAAAATGTCTTGAAATTCATATTTTTTCATCATTCTGTTATTATAAACATCCTATGGCTGTCACAAAGGCCTGGTTTATAGGATTTCAGTTGGGGGTCACATCCCAACTTCCTCAAAAAATCTGACCTCAAATCGGTCTCTAGGTCCTCACTTTTTGGGCCTAAATCCAACAAAACTAGCCTAATAGACCATAAAAAGTCCAAACCCAAGTTTTAAAACCCACTTTGGAAAAAATATGGGTCATGCCACTTTTCTCTATGCTCCTGGTCATATGAATGAACATGTGGCCATGTGCTAGGTGCCTGCGCCCTAGTCTTTCATCCTTGTTCCTCTTCCCTTGGTCGCATGGAAGGCCATATCGCCTCGGGCTAGGTCAACCACATGTCATAGACCCTTCTTAGATTCTAGTATTCCTACTGAGGTGACAGGTAGTCACACTGACCAAGGGCTTATCCCCAAACTCTCGTGCAATACAAAGTTATAACAATAATCTGCCACATGGTTTAACAAGTAACACTTGTGGTGAGTTGGTTAGCTCATTGTGGTTAGAACTTTGGCATGCCTAGAGGTCACAGGTTATCTCATTGTTTAACTAATTCCATATCAAGATTATGTTTATGAGAATGATGATGTTTTCTTGCTGAAGTAAAATTTGAACTTGTACTTGAAGAAGAAGAAGAATAAGAAGATGGATATGAAGGATGTCAAGGAGTAGGTTTTGGAGGGTCCTCTCCTTCTTTGATTTTGGCTTTCTTTGAAGATTCCCCTTGAACCGATCTCTTTCATTCCAAGTAATAATCATACAACACTTTTACCATCTCTAACATGGAAAATAAAGTTCTTTGAAACTCTATTTCATTTTTAGAAACTCCTTCTTCTCATGCCATCTTCTCACTTCAAGATTTCCTCTTTCTTGATCCAATCTAAGTATCTCCTTCTACAATATCTCCTTCACCACAACTTAGTTTTTCCCTGGTAATCATGCATACTCAAAAAAACCAATCGTCAACCTTCTCTAATACCACTTGATCTGAAAACGATCTTTGAAAGTCTTGGTTAAGTATTTTGCATGAGCTGATTTACCATTTAGAAATTGAAGAGAAGAATAAGATTTAATTAAATAGTGTTCCAACCATCATAAAGAATGAAAAACAGAAAATGAACATTAAGAACAACAAACCATACTACCAAATATTGTTAATAGAGTTTGAAAAAGTTTCCTACATCTTCGGGCCTTTGTTTTAGTGGGGGAGGCTTTCTTATTAATATTAAATGATTCAAAAGTACATCAAAATGACATCAAAATTTCATCAATTTGATTATAAACTTCTCTTGTTTTGTTTTCCTCGACCTCATGAATCCAACATAGCTTACGTCACAGAAAAAGGATGAGCTTAGCTCCTAGAATTGGCCTCCAAAGTTCTCATCCTCAATGGATTCCCTCCATAAAAATGGCTTGAACTTCACAATTATTCATCACTATGACTTTTTGAACCTAACATGGTTGTCAAAAAGGCCTTGTTTATATAGTATTTCAGTTGGAGGTCACATTCCAACTTCCTCAAAAAAGATGGCCTCAAATCGAGCTCCAGATCCTCACTTTTTTGCCCTAAATCCAACAAAATCATCCTAATAAACCATAAAAATACAAACCCAAGGTTTAAAACCCACTTTGGAAAAAAATTGGGCTGCACCCCTTTTCTCCAGGCTCTTCGTCATATGAATGTCTATGTGGCCATGTGCTTGGCTCATGAGCCCTAGTCTTTCAACCCTGATCCTCTTCCCTTAGTCACGTGGAAGGCCATATGGCCTCGGGCTGGGTCAACCTCCTGTTGCACCCCCTTCTTAGCTCCTAGTATTTATCTCAAGCTGATGGGTAGCCCCTCCAACCAGGGGCTTATCCCCAAACACCTACGCAATACAAAATTATAACAATAATTTGCCAGATGGTTTAAAAAGTAACACTTGTGGTGAGTTGGTTAGCACATTGTGATTAGAACTTTGGCGTGTTCGGAGGGCACAGGTTTGAGTCCATTGAAGGTGAAATATTTTTTTAACCAATACTCTTTGGCCTTATCCAGCGTTCCATGTGGTGCCCTGTGATTGGGCCACGTCTTACCCTGTGATTGGTCTGTACAGTTGATTGATTTTCCCATTCAACTTGCATAGTCAGCTCCATATGCCACGCGTCATGCCCAAATCCTGCCACTTGTTTCCACTTCACTGCCACATGTCTGCATGATGTTATTCCATGTCACTGTAAGGACGTCCACGTCAACATCCATATTTTCCAATCATCTGCCACATCAGCACCCAAAAATCCTAAAAATGCATGACACATGTCACACTCTAGTACTTTGACATCTGCCACATCATTTTGACATCGTCATAATGTCATGTTGAAGTCATCTTCCATGTCATGATGGCGTACTGTTGACGTCAACAATACGGACTATTGATTGTTGAATTTAACTTTTTTTCCTCTTTGGGAAAAAAACATATCGCGATAACTTCACCATATAGAGTCCATTTTTGAAAAAGAATATAATGTCAAAGTCGACACACTGAGCCCTAGGTGATGGCACTAGTTTTGTATGAATCTGAGAACTTTGAATTTTGAGCCATTATGGATCCATTTTGGATCAGTCAACCTGTCACTGTATCGAAATTGTTACATCAACCTATCATTGTATCCAACCTGTCACTATCCGAGATAATCAACCATAACCTATCACATGGATCATACACTAAGGACACCTCTCAACTAGATTTCCATCATCACCAACACATTCCTCAACCAAGCATGTACCAAGATAACTAACATACCATCATAGGGTATGTGTCTCAACCATGTACCAAAGGATGTTCCAAACCATCAATATGTACCATATCAAGTATCAACTTTGTACCTTAACCTGTTCCCCAACAAGTGCATCAACCATGAAACACAACTGTATCAAACCATGCATCAACCATGAACATAAAAAATGTACATCAACACCCATACCATACCATGTCTCAACCATGTACTATACCAAGTACATGAACCATTAATACCATACCATGTGCCAACCATGCACATTAAACATGTACATCAATATTGTACATCAACATCAATAACATAACATATACCATGATATGTATCTCAACTATATATCACATCACTCTCAATCATTCCATGTACCATAATATAAGCCTCATGTATATGCCAATATCACAAATATGTGCCTCTAACAATGAACCATAACAACCATATACCAAGTACCAAGGTTATGTCTCAAGAATGTAATAATGTCACCTCAACCATATGCAATTGTGTACCATCAAGGGCCCCCAAGACATGCCTTAAGCATGTGCCATACCATGAAGGATACAAGCTTCAAAAAAATACATAAAAGTCATACCTTTACTCATGAAAACCTGAAGCATACCATCTCAGATCATGTAGGAATTGTGTTGTACCATCAAACCTTGTTGCAGCTCAACCAACCATTATTTTTCAAATATTTGCCTCAGATCCATGAATTATCCTCTTATAGATGTATACCACCTATCCTCTATCAGTTTGGATATGTACGTGACCTATCCTTATGCATCATGCATACAACCTCAGATACTAGGGTTACCACTTTTCTGCAACTTTGAAACTTTTTCTACTTCAGACCTTCGCAACATCAAAATAATATCGTCACATTCAACCTTTGATTCACTAATAGATTTTTCAAAAGATAGACCATAATGTCCATAAGATAGATATTCAATGTAAGTGTTTTTGTCAATGAGAGACTCTTTTAGGTGTATTTATACTTGTGCTAGGTAACCTCTTTCCTTATTTTAGGGTTTTCTTGTTACAACCATTTTACCTTTTCACAAAGACATGTAACCAACTAGGGGATTCTTGACCACTCTTTGGGGCTTCCAACTTTACAAGGAAATATCTCCCTAACCGTGAGGAACCACGTGGAATTCCACATATCAATGAAAATTACACAATGATTATTATCCATCTATGATAGTCTTACCTATAATTTTATTGTACTTCATGCCCATACTCCTTAAATCCACTTTGGGTCCCATAACCACACCTCTAGGGCTACATGTAGAATACATAAAATGTACCCAACTAACTCACCATCAATCTCAAGCATACAAGTGTCAATCAACTATCCAACATCTCTGGACCTCTCCAAGGGTTGACATCAATCTCCTAGATCACTCCCCAAGGGTTGACATCAATGAAAACCAACTGTCCAACAAGATATCCCATCATAGTCTCTAGAGTGAAAGATCATGCACCCATTGCCTCCTATAGCATTTATAGAGCCATCATAGGGAGGAAATATATTTTGGAATCTAGTGGAAATTATAAGAAAACTAGAGTCTCATTTGCAGTTATAAGATACTAAGTGAAGCTTGCCAACACTTATAACAACTTCCATTTGAGAAAAATTCGGTGAGCCACAACCTACCAGAGGCATCAAGGACATCCTCATGACTACTTTGGGTGCAATACATGTGTCCCAATATAGTCTTAAATCAACATAGGAAAATATGAAAACACAATGTTGAGTGTCCTAGAAATATTGATGCATAAGGAAGCGAGATTTGGCACTTATCCCCTTGGACCTTTACATGATGCATGTTCTCTTCATATTCTCCCCTCTTCATTCTTTTGTACTATTGGTAGGTAATAAAGTGGGTTATGCATCTATACATGCATGGTTGATTGTTAATATGCATAAAACCTTAGCACAAGACTTATTATCTTGATTATAAATTGTAAAACTCAAACTATAGGGATGCAGGAGCATCGCCAACAAAGCACAAGTGGAGGAAAGTTAGGCACACCAGTGCGCATTTTGAAGAAGGCGTATCAAGAAATATTTTGAAAGGAATTGTAATTAAAGAACATATTTACTGCTATAGAGATGGATGATTTCATGAGGACATCGGAGAATGTAACTTCTTTTAATGAATATGAGAGCAGTACAGATTCAATGTGTTCGATCTTATTTGTCTATCGCAAATATTTATTGTAATAAATTCTAGTAGTTGATAGATTTCAATTCGATAGGATATCTCTAGAGTAGTTGGAGGGAAGAGCTCGAAGAGCCCCTCCTGTATAAGACTTTGTATTGTTTCCCAGTAGAGGTTGTTGATGGGATGTTGATAGTTGATAGCTGGATTTGTTGGCACTCTAGTTATTGAGAGTTGTTTCCATTGTAGCTAAGATTTGAGAGCTACTGAGAAACCGTTTATGAACACATGCCTATTTCAGTTGATTGAATATAACAGAGGAACATTGTCCCAAATGCATGGTGTTATGGTGTCTATCTGAATGAATGAATGAATGGTAGACGTTTTGTTTATTTGGAATTATTTTTTATTTATTGTTCTTGTGTTTATGAATGCATTTACATTGTTGAATATACGAATATGTAAATATTTAGATAATTTTCAATTGTTTCTCTTCTACGAGTAAGTGCAAGTGTGTATAGTGTCTAAAAGGAGTGTGTTAACGAAGTATGTTTCGACTCACGAGCTTAGAAGAGATAACGCAAAACTTATATGTGCAAGGAGTGCATAGGTTCCGCAAGGTGTGTGTGACACAGTCCACTTTGACTCAGAAAGTTCAGCAGAGATAATTTGAGAGTGCAGGTAGGAATAACCTCGCTAAGTTTCGTATTGTTCAGAAGGAACAATAGGGTGTGGAAGAACTTCTGCAAAGAGTGCACAATCACCTTCAAAGTCAATACTGAAAGAAATTTGTTCACAAGGTGGGAGTGATAGAGTATTTCGACACGAAATCTTAGTAGGAGTAGTGAGAGCTCTCTATAGATAAGTGAAGTTATGGAGGAGGACCTGTTGCAAGGCATGCAGAGGATGAAATTTTGACTAAGTGTTTAAGAGAATATTCTAAGAAGGAAAAAGTTCGAGAAGGAACAAAGCTCAGGAGGAAGAGTGGAAAGAAATATTGAAAGGGAGGAGTCCTTTGAGGTTTTCGAGAATCAGCAAAGCAAGATCTGTCCAGGAGGGATTGGGATCATTCCAGACCATCAAATCTGGAAACATTGCATGGAGAATTATCCATGAGGTTTTTCAACATTTCAGATTTCGGAGCACTTCGAAGTGTTGAGAGGTGGGATCACCGAAGTCCCAAAGTCACGAGGTGAATATTAACCATTGGTTGCGAGGAGAGACATGGAAACAAAGTAGATAATCTGTGACTTAGAGGTCCGGAGGAAGTAACTATGGAGTAGGTATGATTTTCGCAAAGTAGAGAAATCTGAAAGTACANAACTGTATCAAACCATGCATCAACCATGAACATAAAAAATGTACATCAACACCCATACCATACCATGTCTCAACCATGTACTATACCAAGTACATGAACCATTAATACCATACCATGTGCCAACCATGCACATTAAACATGTACATCAATATTGTACATCAACATCAATAACATAACATATACCATGATATGTATCTCAACTATATATCACATCACTCTCAATCATTCCATGTACCATAATATAAGCCTCATGTATATGCCAATATCACAAATATGTGCCTCTAACAATGAACCATAACAACCATATACCAAGTACCAAGGTTATGTCTCAAGAATGTAATAATGTCACCTCAACCATATGCAATTGTGTACCATCAAGGGCCCCCAAGACATGCCTTAAGCATGTGCCATACCATGAAGGATACAAGCTTCAAAAAAATACATAAAAGTCATACCTTTACTCATGAAAACCTGAAGCATACCATCTCAGATCATGTAGGAATTGTGTTGTACCATCAAACCTTGTTGCAGCTCAACCAACCATTATTTTTCAAATATTTGCCTCAGATCCATGAATTATCCTCTTATAGATGTATACCACCTATCCTCTATCAGTTTGGATATGTACGTGACCTATCCTTATGCATCATGCATACAACCTCAGATACTAGGGTTACCACTTTTCTGCAACTTTGAAACTTTTTCTACTTCAGACCTTCGCAACATCAAAATAATATCGTCACATTCAACCTTTGATTCACTAATAGATTTTTCAAAAGATAGACCATAATGTCCATAAGATAGATATTCAATGTAAGTGTTTTTGTCAATGAGAGACTCTTTTAGGTGTATTTATACTTGTGCTAGGTAACCTCTTTCCTTATTTTAGGGTTTTCTTGTTACAACCATTTTACCTTTTCACAAAGACATGTAACCAACTAGGGGATTCTTGACCACTCTTTGGGGCTTCCAACTTTACAAGGAAATATCTCCCTAACCGTGAGGAACCACGTGGAATTCCACATATCAATGAAAATTACACAATGATTATTATCCATCTATGATAGTCTTACCTATAATTTTATTGTACTTCATGCCCATACTCCTTAAATCCACTTTGGGTCCCATAACCACACCTCTAGGGCTACATGTAGAATACATAAAATGTACCCAACTAACTCACCATCAATCTCAAGCATACAAGTGTCAATCAACTATCCAACATCTCTGGACCTCTCCAAGGGTTGACATCAATCTCCTAGATCACTCCCCAAGGGTTGACATCAATGAAAACCAACTGTCCAACAAGATATCCCATCATAGTCTCTAGAGTGAAAGATCATGCACCCATTGCCTCCTATAGCATTTATAGAGCCATCATAGGGAGGAAATATATTTTGGAATCTAGTGGAAATTATAAGAAAACTAGAGTCTCATTTGCAGTTATAAGATACTAAGTGAAGCTTGCCAACACTTATAACAACTTCCATTTGAGAAAAATTCGGTGAGCCACAACCTACCAGAGGCATCAAGGACATCCTCATGACTACTTTGGGTGCAATACATGTGTCCCAATATAGTCTTAAATCAACATAGGAAAATATGAAAACACAATGTTGAGTGTCCTAGAAATATTGATGCATAAGGAAGCGAGATTTGGCACTTATCCCCTTGGACCTTTACATGATGCATGTTCTCTTCATATTCTCCCCTCTTCATTCTTTTGTACTATTGGTAGGTAATAAAGTGGGTTATGCATCTATACATGCATGGTTGATTGTTAATATGCATAAAACCTTAGCACAAGACTTATTATCTTGATTATAAATTGTAAAACTCAAACTATAGGGATGCAGGAGCATCGCCAACAAAGCACAAGTGGAGGAAAGTTAGGCACACCAGTGCGCATTTTGAAGAAGGCGTATCAAGAAATATTTTGAAAGGAATTGTAATTAAAGAACATATTTACTGCTATAGAGATGGATGATTTCATGAGGACATCGGAGAATGTAACTTCTTTTAATGAATATGAGAGCAGTACAGATTCAATGTGTTCGATCTTATTTGTCTATCGCAAATATTTATTGTAATAAATTCTAGTAGTTGATAGATTTCAATTCGATAGGATATCTCTAGAGTAGTTGGAGGGAAGAGCTCGAAGAGCCCCTCCTGTATAAGACTTTGTATTGTTTCCCAGTAGAGGTTGTTGATGGGATGTTGATAGTTGATAGCTGGATTTGTTGGCACTCTAGTTATTGAGAGTTGTTTCCATTGTAGCTAAGATTTGAGAGCTACTGAGAAACCGTTTATGAACACATGCCTATTTCAGTTGATTGAATATAACAGAGGAACATTGTCCCAAATGCATGGTGTTATGGTGTCTATCTGAATGAATGAATGAATGGTAGACGTTTTGTTTATTTGGAATTATTTTTTATTTATTGTTCTTGTGTTTATGAATGCATTTACATTGTTGAATATATGAATCTGTAAATATTTAGATAATTTTCAATTGTTTCTCTTCTACGAGTAAGTGCAAGTGTGTATAGTGTCTAAAAGGAGTGTGTTAACGAAGTATGTTTCGACTCATGACCTTAGAAGAGATAACGAAAAACTTATATGTGCAAGGAGTGCATAGGTTCTGCAAGGTGTGTGTGACAGAGTCCACTTTGACTCAGAAAGTTCAGCAGAGATAATTTGAGAGTGCAGGTAGGAATAACCTTGCTAAGTTTCGTATTGTTCAGAAGGAACAATCGGGCGTGGAAGAACTGCTGCAAAGAGTGCACAATCACCTTCAAAGTCAATATTGAAAGAAATTTGTTCACAAGGTGGGAGTGATAGAGTATTTCGACACGAAATCTTAGGAGGAGTAGTGAGAGCTCTCCATAGATAAGTGAAGTTATGGAGGAGGACCTGTTGCAAGGCATGCAGAGGATGAAATTTCGACTAAGTGTTTAAGAGAATATTCTAAGAAGGAAAAAGTTCGAGAAGGAACAAAACTCAGGAGGAAGAGTGGAAAGAAATCTTGAAAGGGAGGAGTCCTTTGAGGTTTTCGAGAATCAGCAAAGCAAGATATGTCTAGGAGAGATTGGGATCATTCCATACCATCAAATCTGGAAACATTGCATGGAGAATTATCCATGAGGTTTTTCAACATTTCAGAGTTCAGAGCACTTCGAAGTGTTGAGAGGTGGGATCGCCGAAGTCCCAAAGTCACAAGGTGAATATTAACCATTGGTTGGGAGGAGAGACATGGAAACAAAGTAGATAATCTGTGACTTAGAGGTTCGGAGGAAGTAACTATGGAGTAGGTATGATTTTCGCAAAGTAGAGAAATCCGGAAGTACATATGGACCGACAAATCTAGGGAGACATGTGGAAGAGACCTGTGAATTCGTAGAAAGGTGTTTCAGGAGGAAAAAGAGGAGGAAGTTTCAATATCTTTGGAACCCTAAGTGGTGAAGGGATTGGCCTGATGTTAGAGACCACAGTCACAGAGGAGAAATAGTCTAGTGCGAAACTAGTACTCACAATCGGTGTTGCCAAGCACCGGAGAACAGAGTTGCAGGTAGTTCAAACTTGCAGGAGATATCAATGGGACATGTGTGTGTATTAATTGTTCAGGCTCTATTGAAGGCCCAAAGAACCAATTTGGTTCTAGGAGTTTGAATATCCGAGACTAGGAGGTTGCGTAGCCCTGAGGGGAGAAGGGGGGAGTGTTTAGCAAGTGTTATCAGAGCCTGAATCTATTTTAAGTTAAGGGGAAGGAGATAGAGAAATAGGATGATATCTTGAAGTGGTATCAGATACATCAGCACAATCCTACCGAGGAGAAGTGTGGAAACACCTGTAGCAAATAGAGCTATAGAAATGGAGATGCAAGAACTCAGAGCAAGGATGGATGCCATTGAAACAACGCAAAGGAGAGTGCCTGATGTTGGAGACGTTAATGATGAAGAGAATGAAGAAGTGGAAGTTGAAGAATTTGTAGCAGAGGATGCTGCAGAAGAGCACTTTCTTAAATTGGTTGTTAATTTGGGAGCTAGAGAAAAGATAGACATCACAATGTATGAGGGTAATTTGGACGTCGAAGAATTGCTTGATTGGATACGAGAAGTGGACAAGTATTTCGACTATCAAGATTTGGATGAGGATAAAAAGGTGAAATGTGTTTTCACCAGGTTAAAGGGACATGAAACACTGTGGTGGGATGAGCTAGAGGTTCATATGAGAAGAAAGTGAAAACAAATGATCAAGAGCTGGGATAGAATGGTAGCCAAGCTAAAGGCTAAATTCATACCCAAGGACTATTAGATAAATCTGTTCAGGAGACTATAGGACCTGAGACATAAATGAATGACATTCAAGGAGTAAACAGATGAGTTTTATAAGCTGTGCATCAGGGCTGGAAAAAGATAGAGAGATGAGGAAAATGTTTCCAGATACATAAACGTCTTGAGATATGAAATCCAGAATGAAATCAACATGATGATAGAAATAACTTTTGAAGAAGCTTATCAGATTGCACTGAAAGTAGAGGAGAAGTTGGCTAGAAAGAAGATTCAGTAGAGAAGAGGTAGAATTTTAAACAGACACAAAGAAGTTTCCCATGACAAGGTGCAGAAGCCCAAAGGTGAGATGGAGAAACCACACAGTCGCTGTGAAAAGGGAGGGAGTTCCCGAGGAGGACAGAGTGGTGGTAGAAACTATTTTCCTAGAGGAAGAGGAAGAGTGAGAGGAGGAAAAGTAAAGTGTTGTTCCTGTGGAAAGGTAGGACACATATCTTGGGAATGTCCCAAGAGAAAGAAAGAAGGAGGTGAAGCTCACATTTTTGAAGCACAGAAGCGAGATGTAGAGGTGTAAGGTGTAGAATATGGGAGATATTTGATGATGAAGAAGGTTCTCTTAAAACCAAAGCCATAGGTTGAAAATCCATTGCAGAGGAACAATTTTTTGAGGAAAGCTTGCAAGACTAAAGAAAAATTTTGCAAGGTGATAATTGACAGTGGGAGCACTAATAACTTAGTATCCATAGAGATGGTGGAGAAATTGGAGCTAGAGACGACTGCACATCTGACATTGTATAAAGTATCATGGTTGTAGAAAGTTCATTAGGTAAGGATAACTAAACAATGCCTTGTTGAATTTAAAATGGGAGGATATAGAGATGAAATTTTGTGTGATGTGATTCCCCTGGATGTATGTCATATTTTTTTGTGAAGACCATGGTAGTATGACAAGAATGTCATTGATGATGGGATAATAAATACTTATACCTTGGAGAAGAATGGTAGGACACACATGTTGCTTCCAATTGAGGAGAAGAAAGTGAAGGAAGCAACCAAAATGAGCATACTTCTCATGAGTGGGAAGGAANGTGGAAGAGACCTGTGAATTCGTAGAAAGGTGTTTCAGGAGGAAAAAGAGGAGGAAGTTTCAATATCTTTGGAACCCTAAGTGGTGAAGGGATTGGCCTGATGTTAGAGACCACATTCACAGAGGAGAAATAGTCTAGTGCGAAACTAGTACTCACAATCGGTGTTGCCAAGCACTGGAGAACAGAGTTGCAAGTAGTTCAAACTTGCAGGAGATATCAATGGGACATGTGTGTGTATTAATTGTTCAGGTTCTGTTGAAGGCCCAAAGAACCAATTTGGTTCTAGGAGTTTGAATATCCGAGACTAGGAGGTCGCGTAGCCCTGAGGGGAGAAGGGGGGAGTGTTTAGCAAGTGTTATCAGAGCCTGAATCTATTTTAAGTTAAGGGGAAGGAGATAGAGAAATAGGATGATATCATGAAGTGGTATCAGATACATCAGCACAATCCTACCGAGGAGAAGTGTGGAAACACCTGTAGCAAATAGAGCTATAGAAATGGAGATGCAAGAACTCAGAGCAAGGCTGGATGCCATTGAAACAACGCAAATGAGAGTGCCTGATGTTGGAGATGTGGAAGTTGTTGGAGATGTTGGAGATGTGGAAGTTGTTGGAGATGTTGGAGATGAAGAGAATGAAGAAGTGGAAGTTGAAGAATTTGTAGCAGAGGATGCTGCAGAATAGCACTTTCTTAAATTGGTTGTTAATTTGGGAGCTAGAGAAAAGATAGACATCACAATGTATGAGGGTAATTTGGACGTCGAAGAATTGCTTGATTGGATACGAGAAGTGGACAAGTATTTCGACTATCAAGATTTGGATGAGGATAAAAAGGTGAAATGTGTTTTCACCAGGTTAAAGGGACATGAAACACTGTGGTGGGATGAGCTAGAGGTTCATATGAGAAGAAAGTGAAAACAAATGATCAAGAGCTGGGATAGAATGGTAGCCAAGCTAAAGGCTAAATTCATACCCAAGGACTATTAGATAAATCTGTTCAGGAGACTATAGGACCTGAGACATAAATGAATGACATTCAAGGAGTAAACAGATGAGTTTTATAAGCTGTGCATCAGGGCTGGAAAAAGATAGAGAGATGAGGAAAATGTTTCCAGATACATAAACGTCTTGAGATATGAAATCCAGAATGAAATCAACATGATGATAGAAATAACTTTTGAAGAAGCTTATCAGATTGCACTGAAAGTAGAGGAGAAGTTGGCTAGAAAGAAGATTCAGTAGAGAAGAGGTAGAATTTTAAACAGACACAAAGAAGTTTCCCATGACAAGGTGCAGAAGCCCAAAGGTGAGATGGAGAAACCACACAGTCGCTGTGAAAAGGGAGGGAGTTCCCGAGGAGGACAGAGTGGTGGTAGAAACTATTTTCCTAGAGGAAGAGGAAGAGTGAGAGGAGGAAAAGTAAAGTGTTGTTCCTGTGGAAAGGTAGGACACATATCTTGGGAATGTCCCAAGAGAAAGAAAGAAGGAGGTGAAGCTCACATTTTTGAAGCACAGAAGCGAGATGTAGAGGTGTAAGGTGTAGAATATGGGAGATATTTGATGATGAAGAAGGTTCTCTTAAAACCAAAGCCATAGGTTGAAAATCCATTGCAGAGGAACAATTTTTTGAGGAAAGCTTGCAAGACTAAAGAAAAATTTTGCAAGGTGATAATTGACAGTGGGAGCACTAATAACTTAGTATCCATAGAGATGGTGGAGAAATTGGAGCTAGAGACGACTGCACATCTGACATTGTATAAAGTATCATGGTTGTAGAAAGTTCATTAGGTAAGGATAACTAAACAATGCCTTGTTGAATTTAAAATGGGAGGATATAGAGATGAAATTTTGTGTGATGTGATTCCCCTGGATGTATGTCATATTTTTTTGTGAAGACCATGGTAGTATGACAAGAATGTCATTGATGATGGGATAATAAATACTTATACCTTGGAGAAGAATGGTAGGACACACATGTTGCTTCCAATTGAGGAGAAGAAAGTGAAGGAAGCAACCAAAATGAGCATACTTCTCATGAGTGGGAAGGAAATTCTAAGTGAAGTTAAAAAGGAATAGGAGATGCAGTTTGTTGTAGTGAGGAAGCTGAAATTTATCCTTACAAGAACTTGTATGGAGGATCTTCTTGAGGAAATTTAGGAGCTATTGGAGATTTTTGCAGACAAAGTAGTGGATGAGTTGTCTATCTTATTGCCACCTATCAGAAGCATTATCCATCACATTGACTTGATACTAGGAGCAAGCTTGTCGAACAAAGAAGCATATAGATTGAAACCTCAAGAGAATGAGGAGGTAAAAAGACAAATTCAAGATCTGTTAGACAAAGTTTTGGTTAGGGAAATCTTGAGTCCATGCATAGTACCAACTGTGTTGAATCTGAAGAGGGATGGAGGATGGAGAATGTGTATAGACTCAAGATCCATAAACAAGATCACCATTAGTTACATATTTCCATTACCAAGGATGGATGACTTAATGGATTGTTTAAGTGGAGAGAACTATTTTTCAAAGATAGATTTGAAAAGTGGATATCACGAAATAAGGATGAGAGAAGGTGATGAGTGGAAAACAACCTTCAAGACAAATAAGGGATTGTATGAATGTCTTGTTATGTCATTCATATTAACAAATTCCCTAAGTACTTTTATGAGGTTGATGAATGAAGCATTGAAATATTTTATTGCCAAGTTTTTTTATCGTATATCTGGATGATATACTGGTCTTCAGTAAAACTAAACAAGAGCATGTGAGGCACTCAACATTAGTGATGAGGAGGTTGCAGTGGGAGAAGCTACTGACAAATTTAAAGAAATCCTCTTTCATGAAGACATAAATAATTTATTTGGGCTTTGTGATCTCTTTGAATGAATTGAAAATGGATCCTGAAAAGGTGAAAGCAATGATAAATTGGTTGTCACCAAGGAGTACATTTGAGGTAATAAGCTTCCATGGATTAGCAGGTTTCTACCAGAAGTTCATAAACAATTTCAGTGAAATCAGTGCAAAAATGATGGATACAGTAAAGAAAAGACATAAGTCTTTCAAATGGATAGAAGAGGTTGAGAAGAGCTTCAATATATTAAAGGATTATATAACAGAACAATCGATTCTGGTTTTTCCATATTTTCAGAAGGCATTTCAGGTGAGATGTGTTGCAAGTGGAGCTGCAATTGGAGCGGTCTTGAGCTAAGATAATAGGCCTATTGCATATTTCAGTGAGAATATGAATGATACTTAGAGAAAGTACTCCAGCTATGATAAAGATTTTTATGCTATAATTCAATCCTTGAAGAAATGGAGGCACTATCGCATTCCAAAAGAGTTTGTTTTGTATAGCTATAATTAGGATTTAGAATTCATAAACAGACAAGAGAAGTTAAACCATAGACATGCTAAGTGGATAGAGTTTCTGGAAAAATTTCACTTTTTTTATTAAACATATTTCTAGTAATGCTAACAAGGTTGTTGATGCATTGAGCAGGAGATGTCTAATTCTATAGGAATTGCAGATGAAAACATTAGGGTTTGAACACCTTAAGGAAATGTATCATGATGATCCAAATTTCCAAGCAGCATATGAAGCATGTGTGAATCATGTTCTTAGAGACATAAGTTATTGGAAATAATACTTGATTCAAGAAGGGTTGTTGTTCAAAGGGTTCTAGTTGTGCATACCAAAGTGTTCGATGAGGGAGACTTTGCTGAAGGAAAAGCATAGTGGAGGTCTAGCCAGACATTTTTTCCATGACAAAACATTTACACAGTTGAACGGTTCATACTTTTGGCTAGGTATGAGGTAAGATGTGTAGAATGTTATGAATAGATGTAACATTTTTCAGTATGCAAATGGGACTAGACAAAATACTGGGTTGTATCAACCATTTCCTATTCTAGAGAGGCCTTGGGATGCAATAAGCATGGATTTCATGTTGGGATTTCCATGGAAACAAAGAGGACGCGATTCCATATTTGCGGTAGTTGATAGATTTTCAAAGATGGAAAACTTTATCCCATGCTATAAGAGAAGTGATGCAACGCATGTTGTTAACTTGTTTTTCAAGGAATTTATAGGACTTCATAGATTTCCTAGAAGTATTCTTTCAGACAAAGATACCAAAGTTGTTGGCCATTTCTGGAGAAAATTGTGGAAGAAGCTAGGAATAGAACTGTCCTTTATTTTTTCATATCACCCTCAAATGGATGGAAAGACTAAGGTGGTGAACCAAATTTTAGGAGATTTTCTAAGAATTTTGGTCTCTCAACATCATAGCCAGTGGGATCATATTATAGCACAAGTGAAGTTTGCATACAATGAATCAGTGAACAAAAGTAACAGAAAGAGTCCATTTCAGATAGTAAATGGAATGAATCTGAGGGGAGTGTTAGAGTTAAGAGATTTGGATCAGAGTGAATTTAGAAGCATTGGAGTCAAAGACTTCGCTGCAGAAATGCAGAAGCTTCATAATCAGATTAAAGAGCAGTTGCAAAGGAGAAGCAGTGAATATAAACATAGAGTTGATCAACATAGGAAGAAACTTCAATTTGAAGTTGGAGATAAAGTTATATAACATCTTAGGAAGGATAGGTTCCCAAGAGGAACATATAATAAATTGAAGCTGAAGAAGATAGGACCCTACAAAATCCTAAGAATGTTTTTTGAGAATGCTTATGAGATAGAGCTGCCAGAGGATGTGGGTATATCNAATAAATACTTATACCTTGGAGAAGAATGGTAGGACACACATGTTGCTTCCAATTGAGGAGAAGAAAGTGAAGGAAGCAACCAAAATGAGCATACTTCTCATGAGTGGGAAGGAAATTCTAAGTGAAGTTAAAAAGGAATAGGAGATGCAGTTTGTTGTAGTGAGGAAGCTGAAATTTATCCTTACAAGAACTTGTATGGAGGATCTTCTTGAGGAAATTTAGGAGCTATTGGAGATTTTTGCAGACAAAGTAGTGGATGAGTTGTCTATCTTATTGCCACCTATCAGAAGCATTATCCATCACATTGACTTGATACTAGGAGCAAGCTTGTCGAACAAAGAAGCATATAGATTGAAACCTCAAGAGAATGAGGAGGTAAAAAGACAAATTCAAGATCTGTTAGACAAAGTTTTGGTTAGGGAAATCTTGAGTCCATGCATAGTACCAACTGTGTTGAATCTGAAGAGGGATGGAGGATGGAGAATGTGTATAGACTCAAGATCCATAAACAAGATCACCATTAGTTACATATTTCCATTACCAAGGATGGATGACTTAATGGATTGTTTAAGTGGAGAGAACTATTTTTCAAAGATAGATTTGAAAAGTGGATATCACGAAATAAGGATGAGAGAAGGTGATGAGTGGAAAACAACCTTCAAGACAAATAAGGGATTGTATGAATGTCTTGTTATGTCATTCATATTAACAAATTCCCTAAGTACTTTTATGAGGTTGATGAATGAAGCATTGAAATATTTTATTGCCAAGTTTTTTTATCGTATATCTGGATGATATACTGGTCTTCAGTAAAACTAAACAAGAGCATGTGAGGCACTCAACATTAGTGATGAGGAGGTTGCAGTGGGAGAAGCTACTGACAAATTTAAAGAAATCCTCTTTCATGAAGACATAAATAATTTATTTGGGCTTTGTGATCTCTTTGAATGAATTGAAAATGGATCCTGAAAAGGTGAAAGCAATGATAAATTGGTTGTCACCAAGGAGTACATTTGAGATAATAAGCTTCCATGGATTGGCAGGTTTCTACCAGAAGTTCATAAAAAATTTCAGTGAAATTAGTGCAAAAATGATGGATACAGTAAAGAAAAGACATAAGTCTTTCAAATGGATAGAAGAGGTTGAGAAGAGCTTCAATATATTAAAGGATTATGTAACAGAACAATCGATTCTGGTTTTTCCATATTTTCAGAAGGCATTTCAGGTGAGATGTGTTGCAAGTGGAGCTGCAATTGGAGCGGTCTTGAGCTAAGATAATAGGCCTGTTGCATATTTCAGTGAGAATATGAATGATACTTAGAGAAAGTACTCCACCTATGATAAATATTTTTATGCTATAATTCAATCCTTGAAGAAATGGAGGCACTATCGCATTCCAAAAGAGTTTGTTTTGTATAGCTATAATTAGGATTTAGAATTCATAACCAAACAAGAGAAGTTAAACCATAGACATGCTAAGTGGATAGAGTTTCTGGAAAAATTTCACTTTTTTTATTAAACATATTTCTAGTAATGCTAACAAGGTTGTTGATGCATTGAGCAGGAGATGTCTAATTCTATAGGAATTGCAGATGAAAACATTAGGGTTTGAACACCTTAAGGAAATGTATCATGATGATCCAAATTTCCAAGCAGCATATGAAGCATGTGTGAATCATGTTCTTAGAGACATAAGTTATTGGAAATAATACTTGATTCAAGAAGGGTTGTTGTTCAAAGGGTTCTAGTTGTGCATACCAAAGTGTTCGATGAGGGAGACTTTGCTGAAGGAAAAGCATAGTGGAGGTCTAGCCAGACATTTTTTCCATGACAAAACATTTACACAGTTGAACGGTTCATACTTTTGGCTAGGTATGAGGTAAGATGTGTAGAATGTTATGAATAGATGTAACATTTTTCAGTATGCAAATGGGACTAGACAAAATACTGGGTTGTATCAACCATTTCCTATTCTAGAGAGGCCTTGGGATGCAATAAGCATGGATTTCATGTTGGGATTTCCATGGAAACAAAGAGGACGCGATTCCATATTTGCGGTAGTTGATAGATTTTCAAAGATGGAAAACTTTATCCCATGCTATAAGAGAAGTGATGCAACGCATGTTGTTAACTTGTTTTTCAAGGAATTTATAGGACTTCATAGATTTCCTAGAAGTATTCTTTCAGACAAAGATACCAAAGTTGTTGGCCATTTCTGGAGAAAATTGTGGAAGAAGCTAGGAATAGAACTGTCCTTTATTTTTTCATATCACCCTCAAATGGATGGAAAGACTAAGGTGGTGAACCAAATTTTAGGAGATTTTCTAAGAATTTTGGTCTCTCAACATCATAGCCAGTGGGATCATATTATAGCACAAGTGAAGTTTGCATACAATGAATCAGTGAACAAAAGTAACAGAAAGAGTCCATTTCAGATAGTAAATGGAATGAATCTGAGGGGAGTGTTAGAGTTAAGAGATTTGGATCAGAGTGAATTTAGAAGCATTGGAGTCAAAGACTTCGCTGCAGAAATGCAGAAGCTTCATAATCAGATTAAAGAGCAGTTGCAAAGGAGAAGCAGTGAATATAAACATAGAGTTGATCAACATAGGAAGAAACTTCAATTTGAAGTTGGAGATAAAGTTATATAACATCTTAGGAAGGATAGGTTCCCAAGAGGAACATATAATAAATTGAAGCTGAAGAAGATAGGACCCTACAAAATCCTAAGAATGTTTTTTGAGAATGCTTATGAGATAGAGCTGCCAGAGGATGTGGGTATATCACCCATATTCAACGTTGTGGACTTGTATATTTATAGGGAATGTGGAACCACAGGACCCTAAGATCAGAACGAGATCTAATGGAAAAAGAAGATTCCTCTAGCAAAAAATCCGCAGATGGATCAGATTGTAGATCGATGAATTGGTAAGAAGGCGATAAGGAAAACATAGTTTGAGTATTTGGTAAAATGGAAGGGATGCCCAATAAAATATGCCATTTGGGTAAGCAAAGTGGATACCCAGAAGCATGGAAGTTTAGTGCAGGAGCTCATGGACAGGAGTCCATGAATTTTTCAGCTAGTGGAGTATGATGCAAGAGCATCGCCAACAAAGCACAAGTGGAGGATAGCTAGGCACACCAACATGCATTTTGAAGAGTTTTAAATTTTGATGAAGGCGTATCATGCAAATATTTTTAAAGAAATTTTAATTGAAGAACATATTTAATGCTACAGAGATTGATGATTTCATGAGGACATCAGAGAATGTAGTTTCTTTTAATGAAGCTGAGTGCAGTACAAATTCAATGTGTTCGATCTTATATGTATGTCACAAATGTTTTTGTAATAAATTCTAGTAGTTGATAGATTTCAATTTGATAAGATATCTCTAGAGTAGTTTGAGGGAAGAGATTGAAGAGCCCCTCTTGCAAAAAAAATTGTATTGTTTCCTAGTAGAGGTTGTTGATGGGATGTTGATAGTTGATAGTTGGAGTTGTTGGCACTCTAGTTATTGAGATTTGTTTCCAATGTAGATGAGAGTTGAGAGCTATCGAGAAACAGTTTATGAACACATGTATATTT
>JZKD02S0259951.1:91921-106220 GCA_000966675.3 Picea glauca
AAACCTGAAGTAAGCAACACTGTACTTCTTATGAGTGGGAAGGAACTTCTTAAGGAGGTTAAGAAGAAGGAAGATCCACAATTCATCATGGTCAGGAAACCTAGAATTGTTTGACTAGCACAAGAGTGGATGATTTACCAGAGGAAATCCAGCAGCTACCGGAGGAATTTGCTGATATAGTAGTGGACGAACTACCTCGTTCGTTGCCACCTATTAGAAGTATAAGTCATCAAATAGATCTTATACCTAGAGCTAGTTTACCAAACAAAGCAGTGTACAAATTAATGCTGCAGGAGAATGAATAGGTCAAAATACAAGTCCAGGATTTAATGGACAAAGGGTTAGTTAGAGAAAGCTTGAGTCCATGTGTTGTTCCGATAGTGCTCAGTCCAAAGAAGGATTGAGGCTGGAGGATGTGTATAGACTCAAGGGCAATTAAAAAGATTACCATCAGGTATAGATTCCCATTGCCAAGAATGTATGATTTGATGGATTGCTTGAGTGGAGCAAATTTTTTTTTGAAGATTGATTTGAAAAGTGGATATCATCAGATTTGTATGAGAGAAGGCGATTAATGGAAGACAACATTCAAGACCAATGAAGGGTTGTATGAATGGCTTGTTATGCCATTTGTCTTAACAAACGCACCAAGTACGTTTATGAGATTGATGAATGAAGTCCTGAAGAATTTCATCAAAAAAAATTCCATTGTGTATCTTGATGACATACTGATTTTTAGTAAAACAGAGGCAGAGAATATGAAACATTTGGCTACAGTGATGTGGAGGCTACAACAAGAGAAGTTGCTGATAAATATGAAGAAATCCTCATTCATGAAGACAGAGCTCATTTATTTGGGGTTTTTTATTTCTGCAGATAAGTTGAGGATGGATCTAGATAAAGTGGAGGTGATTAAGAATTGGCCATCGCCAAAGAGTATCTTTGAAGTTCGAAGCTTTCACAGGTTGGCTAGTTTCTATCGGAAATTCATCAGGAATTTAAATGGAATTAGTGCACCAATGATGGACACAATGAAGAAAAGACATAAATCTTTTCACTGGACAGAAGAGGTTGAAAAAAGCTTCAATTTGTTGAAAAGGAAAATCACGAAACAACCAATTTTTGTGTTACCATATTTCAAAAATACATTTCAAGTAAAATGTGATGCAAGTGGATTTGCAATAGGGGCAGTATTGAGCCAAGAAGACAGACCAATAGCATACTTCAATAAGAAGCTGAATGAGGCCAAAATAAAATACTCCATGTATGACAAGGACTTCTATGCTATTATTCAAGCATTGAAGAAATGGAGACACTATTTGATTCCTAAGGAGTTTGTCTTATATAGTGAAAATCATGCTTTGCAATTTGTGACTCAACATGAGAAGTTGAATCAAAGACATGTTAAATGGATTGAATATATGAAGAATTTTACTTTTGTAACTAAACATATTTCTAGAACTGCTAGCAAGGTTGTTGATGCTTTGAGTAGGAAATCTTTGCTTATACAGGAGTTCAAAATCAAAACGTTGGGTTTTGATGATGCCAGGAACATGTACAGAGATGATCCAGACTTCAAAGAAGCATATGAAGCAGCTGAGAATCCAGTTTTTAGAAACAAAAGTCAATGGATAGAGTATATGATCCAAGAAGGACTATTGTTTAAAGGTAATCAACTTTGTATTCCAAAATACTCCATGAGAGAGAATCTGTTGAAGGAGAAACACAGTGGAGGATTGGCTGGACATTTTGGTCATGAAAAGACGTTCTCAAAGTTAAATGAGTCATATTTTTGGCTAGGAATGAGAGCAGACATCAAAAGATTCATGGACAGATGTAGAATTTGTCAGCATTCAAAAGGAAAGAGGAAGAATGAAGGCTTATATCAACCGTTACCCATACCTGAGAGGCCGTGGGATGCAGTAAGCATGGACTTCATATTGGGGCTGCCGAGAACACAAAGAGGGTTTGAATCGCTCTTTGTAGTGGTGGAAAGATTTTATAAGATGGCATATTTTATACCGTGTCAGAAAACTAGTGACACAACTCACATTGCGAATCTATTTTTCAAAGAAGTCATTCAACTTCACGGCTTACCAAGGAGGATAGTTTCAGATCGAGACACCAAGTTTGTGGGACACTTCTGGATAATATTATGGAAAAAGATGGGAACGAACTTGTCATTTAGTTCAAATTATCATCCTTAGACCGATGGACAGACATAAGTTGTGAATAGAAGTTTGGGAGACTTGCTGAGGATTTTGGTGACAGAACATCATAGTCAGTGGGACAATATTCTACCACAGGTGGAATTTGCATATAATGATTCAATCAACAGAAGCACGAGGAAAATTCCATTTCAAATTGTTTATGGAATGCAACCAAGAGGAGTTTCTGAACTGAGAGATTCAGAACAGACTACGACAAGAAGTGCTAGTGTTGAGGATTTCGCAGAAGTGATGAAGGACCTTCATAACCAAGTTAGGGAGCGATTGCAAAACTCGAGCCAAGAGTATAAGTGAAGAGAAAATCAACACAAGAGAGAACTTCAGTTCGAAGTTGGTGATTTGATCCTTGCACACTTGATAAAATAAAGGTTCTCGAGGGGGACATATAATAAACTGAAAATGAATAAAATTGGACCATGCCGGATCATAAGAAAATTTGGGGCAAATGCTTATGAGATTGAATTACCCAAGGGGATCGGAATTTCTTCGATATTCAACATCTCATATTTGTACCCATATAAAGCTGAAGAAGTAGAGGCAGGTAATGAACAACTAGAGGTTCAGTGGACTAAATGGATGCCAGTTGCAGAGAAACCACAAATGGAAAGCATACTGGCCAAAAGAGTTAGTAAGAGGACTAGGCGAAAGGAATATTTTGAATACTTGGTCAAGTGGAAGGGACATCCAGTTGAAGATGCCAGCTGGGAAAATGAAGACGAAATCCAAAAGCCTGGATAGACCGTGCGAGAGCTCATGGACATGAGTATGATGCAGGAGCATTATAAGTAGCAAGCATGCGCGGAGGTGGAAGACAGCTGGGACAAGCGCCAGCGCATTTCCACACGTTGTCAAAAGTTTTTTGAAATGTTTTGAAATAATTGTGTGGATATTAAATGAAATAATTAAGTGGAGGGGCACTTGTAGATTGTAAACAGACCTTGAGCGATCTTCTCTCATCTATAGTAGGTAGAGGCATTTATGTATAATAAATGTAAATAAGTAGCTTTGAACTCCAGATTAGACAATTTTAGGAGTGGAGGGAAAATCGACTATAGACACCCTCATCTTGTATCATTTGTAACATTAACATTGTCAATTGAGCATAGAGCATAGAGAGGAAGAAGCAGAGAGCTGTGTAGAAGAACCCATGTACAGAAGTCCTGAATTAATACATGAAGCTTTGATTCAGACTTATGGTGTTGTGATCTTCTCTATCTATGCATGTTAAATGCTACGCTTATAGCTATTTTACTCTTTCTGTTATGCATTTGTTGTTATGCTATGTATGAATGATTTCTTGTTGAATGTTTGAAATCTGAGAGAGAGTAAGGAATGAGTTTTAATTGATTCTGAACCTGAGTGAGTAAAATTCTTGCAAGGAGTGTAGTGGATTTTGTCCGCAAGGAGTGCGTTGACAAGGGTTCAGGGTCTTTTTCTCTGCAAGCTCAGGAGGGATAACATTGTTCTCATTCTCGCGGAATGGCAAGCTAAGCATAGGAGTCTTGCAAGGTGTGCATAGGCCGAGTAGAGTCTCAAAGCTTACAACCTAAGGAAATTGTTGAAATACTTTTGTTGCAAGGAGTGCACAGAGTCGAAGAGGTTCAAATATTAAAGCGTATTTGAAGAAGTGTTGCAAGGAGTGTGCGCAGGAGTTATCCCCAGAGTACTTGAGGATTTTCAAGCAAGCTAAGGAGGGATAGAGTCTTCAAAGTTATCGAAGAAAGGCTCAAGAGGGATAGTGCCTTGAAGTGTTGGAAGGAGGCATAGCAAAGTTGTTTTGCGGGTGGACAAGTTCCATGAAGGAATGCCTTGTTCATTTCGTAGGAGTTGTAAAGAGGAATTGGACAGTCATAATTCTCCGTGGAGAATTCGTGAAGTTCCAAGAGCTGTTAGATTTTGCAGAGGAGCAGGGAAGTTATGATAAGTATTCTTCAAGTGCAAGCTCAGGAGAAATCAGACCGTAGGATCCAAGTTGACAAGGGTCGTTGGATCACTCGTGAATTCTCAGTTCGGGGATTCGCGAGTTGAAGGACCAAAAATCTTGCATCAAGATTCGTGAAATCGTGAAGTACGAAGTCTTGAAAGAGAGAGAAGTTTCGTTGTGGGGCCATCATTAATAACGAGTCAGAATTCAGCATTTTGGCATTTCGAAGGATAGAAGGTCGATACTTTTGTCCCGAGATTCCCGAAAATTGCGAGACGCGATATAAGTAAGGGGTAAGGACGTTGTCAACCATTTTGGCGAATCAGAATTTTAGGTTTTTGTAGTTGGAGAGTCGAGACACTCGGGAGGAAAAGTCATGAAGTCACGAGATCTAAAGTCTCAAAAACCCCAAAGTCGTGAGTTGTGATAAGGAGTATCGAGGAGTTCGGGATCTCGGCACTTTGGGTGTTGGGATACAAAGGAAGTAGCGATTTGGGAAGTGAAGTTGTGAAGTGTTGAAGATGGGCATGAGGGACACATGGCAGAACCACAATATGGGCTCGAGTGATAGACAAGCAGACATGTGTCACCTAGTGAAAGGTGTCAACACCCTGTTGACATCTTGCATCTCGGGGATTCGTGAGATAAGGGAACAAGAGTTAAACCCTTAGACTTGTGAAGTGGCGAGTTGTGAAAAGCGCCTTCTTGATTAGGCTTTGTTCATAGCATGGTGGTCACACAGAGAAGGTGGAGCTCACACCTAGTGTTGTTTGCACAGGGGATCTTCCGAAAGGACCTGTGGATCGATAGGAAGGAGATTCCAGTAAGGAATTGAAAGAGTTGATCCGGCTCAAAGGAGATAAAGAATGATCTTTTGAGCGGACGTCAACCCGAGGGTCGATAGAGCATCTGCGTCAGTCCACATGATATTTTCTGGTTTTAACATTTCATTTATGAGCCCTACAATTTGAAACCTTATTTCCAAAGTTAGTACAATACAATAAATTACCAGAGAAAAAATTTACATACTTGTNAAACCTGAAGTAAGCAACACTGTACTTCTTATGAGTGGGAAGGAACTTCTTAAGGAGGTTAAGAAGAAGGAAGATCCACAATTCATCATGGTCAGGAAACCTAGAATTGTTTGACTAGCACAAGAGTGGATGATTTACCAGAGGAAATCCAGCAGCTACCGGAGGAATTTGCTGATATAGTAGTGGACGAACTACCTCGTTCGTTGCCACCTATTAGAAGTATAAGTCATCAAATAGATCTTATACCTAGAGCTAGTTTACCAAACAAAGCAGTGTACAAATTAATGCTGCAGGAGAATGAATAGGTCAAAATACAAGTCCAGGATTTAATGGACAAAGGGTTAGTTAGAGAAAGCTTGAGTCCATGTGTTGTTCCGATAGTGCTCAGTCCAAAGAAGGATTGAGGCTGGAGGATGTGTATAGACTCAAGGGCAATTAAAAAGATTACCATCAGGTATAGATTCCCATTGCCAAGAATGTATGATTTGATGGATTGCTTGAGTGGAGCAAATTTTTTTTTGAAGATTGATTTGAAAAGTGGATATCATCAGATTTGTATGAGAGAAGGCGATTAATGGAAGACAACATTCAAGACCAATGAAGGGTTGTATGAATGGCTTGTTATGCCATTTGTCTTAACAAACGCACCAAGTACGTTTATGAGATTGATGAATGAAGTCCTGAAGAATTTCATCAAAAAAAATTCCATTGTGTATCTTGATGACATACTGATTTTTAGTAAAACAGAGGCAGAGAATATGAAACATTTGGCTACAGTGATGTGGAGGCTACAACAAGAGAAGTTGCTGATAAATATGAAGAAATCCTCATTCATGAAGACAGAGCTCATTTATTTGGGGTTTGTTATTTCTGCAGATAAGTTGAGGATGGATCTAGATAAAGTGGAGGTGATTAAGAATTGGCCATCGCCAAAGAGTATATTTGAAGTTCGAAGCTTTCACAGGTTGGCTAGTTTCTATCGGAAATTCATCAAAAATTTCAATGGAATTAGTGCACCAATGATGGACACAGTGAAGAAAAGACATAAATATTTTCACTGGATAGAAGAGGTTGAGAAAAGCTTCAATTTGTTGAAAAGGAAAATCACGGAACAACCAATTTTTGTGTTACCAGATTTCAAAAAGACATTTCAAGTAAAATGTGATGCAAGTGGATTTGCAATAGGGGCAGTCTTGAGCCAAGAAGACAAACCAATGACATACTTCAATAAGAAGTTGAATGAGGCCAAAATAAAATACTCCACGTATGACAAGGAGTTCTATGCTATTATTCAAGCATTGAAGAAATGGAGACACTATTTGATTCCTAAGGAGTTTGTCTTATATAGTGACAATCATGCTTTGCAATTTGTGACTCAACAGGAGAAGTTGAATCAAAGACATGTTAAATGGATTGAATATATGAAGAATTTTACTTTTGTAACTAAACATATTTCTAGAACTGCTAGCAAGGTTGTTGATGCTTTGAGTAGGAAAGCTTTGCTTATGCAAGAGTTCAGAATCAAAACGTTGGGTTTTGATGATGTCAGGAACATGTATAGAGATGATCCAGACTTCAAAGAAGCGTATGAAGCAGCTGAGAATCCAGTTTTTAGTAACAGAAGTCAATGGACAGCGTATATGATCCAAGAAGGACTACTGTTTAAAGGTAATCAACTTTGTATTCCAAAATACTCCATGAGAGAGAATCTGTAGAAGGAGAAACACAGTGGAGGATTGGTTGGACATTTTGGTCATGACAAGACATTCTCAAAGTTAAATGAGTCATATTTTTGGCCAGGAATGAGAGAAGACATCAAAAGATTCATGGATATATGTAGAATTTGTCAGCATTCAAAATGAAAGAGGAAGAATGCAGGCTTATATCAACCGTTACCCATACCTGAGAGGTCGTGGGATGCAGTAAGCATGGACTTCATATTGGGGCTGCCGAGAACACAAAGGGGGTTTGACTCGCTCTTTGTAGTGGTGGACAGATTTTATAAGATGGCATATTTTATACCATGTCAGAAAACTAGTGACGCAACTCACATTACGAATCTATTTTTCAAAGAAGTAATTCGACTTCACGGCTTACCAAGGAGCATAGTTTCAGATCGAGACACCAAGTTTGTGGGACACTTCTGGAGAATCTTATGGAAAAAGATGGGAACGAACTTGTCGTTTAGTTCAACTTATCATCCTTAGACCGATGGACAGACATAAGTTGTGAATAGAAGTTTGGGAGACTTGCTGAGGAGTTTGGTGACAGAACATCACAGTCAGTGGGACAATATTCTACCACAGGTGGAATTTTCATATAATGATTCAATCAAAAGAAGCACGAGGCAAAGTCCATTTCAAATTTTTTATGGCATGCAACCAAGAGGAGTTTCTAAACTGAGAGATTCAGAACAGACTACGACAAGAAGTGCTAGTGCTGAGGATTTCGCAGAAGTGATGAAGGAGCTTCATAACCAAGTTAAGGAGTGATTGCAAAACTTGATCCAAGAGTATAAGTGAAGAGCAAATCAACACAAGAGAGAACTTCAGTTTGAAGTTGGTGATTTTATCCTTGCACACTTGATAAAGGAAAGGTTCTCGAGGGGGACATATAATAAACTGAAAATGAATAAAATTGGACCATGCCGGATCATAAGAAAATTTGGGGCAAATGCTTATGAGATTGAATTACCCAAGGGGATCAGAATTTCTTCGATATTCAACATCTCATATTTGTACCCATATAAAGCTGAAGAAGCAGAGGCAGGTAATGAACAACTAGAGGTTCAGTGGACTAAACGGATGCCAGTTGTAGAGAAACCACAAATGGAAAGCATACTGGCCAAAAGAGTTAGTAAGAGGACTAGGTGAAAGGAATATTTTGAATACTTGGTCAAGTGGAAGGGACATCCAGTTGAAGATGCCAGCTGGGAAAATGAAGACGAAATCCAGAAGCCTGGACAGACCGTGCGAGAGCTCATGGACATGAGTCCATGAAAATTTTCAAGTGAGGGAGTATGATGCAGGATCATTATAAGTAGCAAGCATGCGCGGAGGTGGAAGACAACTGGGACAAGCGCCAGCGCATTTCAACACGTTGTCAAAAGTGTTTTCAAAATGTTTTGAAATAATTGTGTGGATATTAAATGAAATAATTAAGTGGAGGGGCACTTGTAGATTGTAAACAGACCTTGAGCGATCTTCTCTCGTCTATAGTAGGTAGAGGCATTTATGTATAATAAATGTAAATAAGTAGCTTTGAATTCTAGATTAGACAATTTTAGGAGTGGAGGGAAAATCGACTATAGACACCCTCATCTTGTATCATTTGTAACATTAACATTGTCAATTGAGCATAGAGCATAGAGAGGAAGAAGCAGAGAGCTGTGTAGAAGAACCCATGTACAGAAGTCCTGAATTAATACATGAAGCTTTGATTCAGACTTATGGTGTTGTGATATTCTCTATCTATGCATGTTAAATGCTACGCTTATAGCTATTTTACTCTTTCTGTTATGCATTTTTTGTTACGATATGTATGAATGATTTCTTGTTGAATGTTTGAAATCTGAGAGAGAGAGTAAGGAATGAGTTTCAATTGATTCTCAACCTGAGTGAGTAAAATTTCTGCAAGGAGTGTAGTGGAGTTTGTCCGCAAGGAGTGCGTTGACAAGGGTTCAGGGTCTTTTTCTCTGCAAGCTCAGGAGGGATAACATTGTTCTCATTCTCGCAGAATGGCAAGATAAGCACAGGAGTCGTGCAAGGTGTGCATAGGCCGAGTAGAGTCTCAAAGCTTACAACCTAAGGAAATTGTTGAAAGACTTTTGTTGCAAGGAGTGCACAGAGTCGAAGAGGTTCAAATATTAAAGCGTATTTGAAGAAGTGCTGCAAGGAGTGTGCGCAGGAGTTATCCCCAGAGTACTTGAGGATTTTCAAGCAAGCTAAGGAGGGATAGAGTCTTCAAAGTTATCAAAGAAAGGCTCAAGAGGGCTAGTGCCTTGAAGTGTTGGAAGGAGGCATAGCAAAGTTGTTTTGCAGGTGGACAAGTTCCATGAAGGAATGCCTTGTTCATTTCGTAGGAGTTGTAAAGTGGAATTGGACAGTCATAATTCTTCGTGGAGAATTCGTGAAGTTCCAAGAGCTGTTAGATTTTGCAGAGGAGTAGGGAAGTTATGGTAAGTATTCTTCAAGTGCAAGCTCAGGAGAAATCAGACCATAGGATCCAAGTTGACAAGGGCCGTTGGATCACTCATGAATTCTCAGTTCGGGGATTCGCGAGTTGAAGGACCAAAAAACTTGCATCAAGATTCGTGAAATCGTGAAGTACGAAGTCTTGAAAGAGAGAGAAGTTTCGTTGTGGGGCCATCATTAATAACGAGTCAGAATTCAGCATTTTGGCATTTCGGAGGATAGAAGGTCGAGACTTTTATCCCGAGATTCTCGAAAATTGTGAGACGTGATATAAGTAAGGGGTAAGGACGTTGTCAACCATTTTGGCGAATCAGAATTTTAGGTTTTCGTAGTTGGAGAGTCGAGACACTCGGGAGGAAAAGTCATGAAGTCACGAGATCTAAAGTCTCAAAAACCCCAAAGTCGCGACTTGTGATAAGGAGTATCAAGGAGTTCGGGATCTCGGCACTTTGGGTGTTGGGATACAAAGGAAGTAGCGATTTGGGAAGCGAAGTTGTAAAGTGCTGAATATGGGCACGAGGGACACATGGCAGAACCACAATATGGGCTCGAGTGATAGACAAGCAGACATGTGTCACCTAGTGAAAGGAGTCAACACCCTGTTGACCTCTTGCATCTCGGTGATTCGTGAGATAAGGGAACAAGAGTTCAACCCTTAGACTTGTGAAGTGGCGAGTTGTGAAAAGTGCCTTCTTGATTAGGCTTTGGTCATAGCGTGGTGGTCACATGGAGAAGGTGGAGCTCACACCTAGTGCTGTTTGCACAGGGGATCTTCCGAAAGGACCTGTGGATCGATAGGAAGGAGATTCCAGTAAGGAATCGAAAGAGTCGATCCGGCTCAAAGGAGATAAAGAATGATCTTGTGAGCGGACATCAACTCGAGGGTCAATAGAGCATCTGCATCAGTCCACATGATATTTTTTGGTTTGAACATTTCATTTATGAGCCCTACAATTTGAAACCTTATTTCCAAAGTTAGTACAATACAATAAATTACCAGAGAAAAAATTTACATACTTGTGAGCGAATGCTCTTCTTTGTTTTGTAGTCATTCTAATTTCCTACCTTGGATGATCATGGTCCTCTCTCTTGTGGATTCTTTTATTATGGTTGAAGATTATTTGTTGCTTGAATATGGCTGGTATTTTTGAATATGTATCTCTATTATACTCATTCTTCCTTGATTATTTCTAACCATCATTCCTTCCTTTGAGTACTTCTACATAACTCTTACTCTTTTCTACATTCTTCTTTTCTATCAACCTAGAGGGATTCTCTTCAACATTATCTACTGATGAGGTGGATGTTTCTGTCTCTTCAATGTGACATCTTCTTCTTCAATCTTCTCAACCTCTTCTTCTTTCTTCATCATCCAACTCTTCAAGACTTCTTCCGTCCTCTTTGCTTATTCAAGTTGGATTTTCAAGGGGATAATTTATTTTTCAAGTCTTCTCTCTTCTTCAACAAATTGTAGTTCAGATGATTTAATTCATTAGATCTTTCTTTAATATGATTTCTTAATATCTTCTCTCTATTTTCTGCTTCTTCCTTATGTGATGCTATTTTGATTTCCAAACACTTCTTTCGATCCTCAAGATTTTCTTCAATCCTTATTGCTTCTTCTAGTCGACCTTTTAATATCATGATCATATTCTTGACTTCTATGGAAATGGCATTCTCAGATTCGTTTTTATTCAACATTTGATTCCTCACAACTTCTTCTATTTTCTTTGCTTCTTCAAGTTGGATCTTCAATGTGATTATTTCATCTTCAAGTTCTCTTTCTCATTGACTTAATTCTTCTTCATGATTCTTTTATTTTTCAATCTTAGGGTTGCATTTTATTTCATTGGGATTTTTTTTTCATCACTTTCATTCTTCAAATAAAGGCATTTAATTTCAATATCTTCGTGCTCTTCACAATTAAAGAAAAAAAACTCATTTATGTTGATTGTGAACTCTTATTCTTATAAATATGTCTGACATGATGAGCATATTACCTCTTCTTTTGTACCTATATCTTATTTAGAAATGTCTAACTCTTTGATGGGAGAAGAATAGATATTATGTAGTTTGTTTCGAAGTTCTTTAGTTTATGAACATTTTCCCACTTTGTACTTTATTGAATTAGGGAATACTTCCAAGATAAAATCCATTGTTATTTTGTTGTTCCTTTTATATTTCTTATTGGCTACAATATTTTGTTTCTTTGTATCATTGTATCCTGTAACAATTGAGTTCCAAACATCATATATTTGTTCTTGTAAAAGTACCTTCATCTCACAACTCCACAATTCATACTTCAGACCCTTCTGACCATTGAACATTGGTGCTCCATACATATTTTACTCCAGTAAAAAAAAAATGGAATACTAAGAGGGGGGGAGTGAATCAGTATGATAACTTTATACCACTTTTAACAATAATATGTATTATTTCGCTTTATAAACAATGTTCAAGAGTTTATCATCAATGTATCATCTAAGATTGCATTCAATATATCATGAGAATATAATCATAAGAAACATCACATCAAATACATAGTACACCACTACTTACGTGGAATCCCAAATGGGAGAAACCACAAAATTATTTCTTATATATATATATATATCAATGATTCATTCGTAGGAAGCACCAACTTACAAATTCTCTAACTGAACCTGGAAGGAGGTTACAATCCCCTGATTTCTCTATCTCTAACCGAAAGGTGGATACAACCACCTATTTATCAGGGTCCAACCTCAAGGAAGCTCCAACTCCCTAATTCTCTGGATCCAACCGGAAGCCAAATACAACCCCCTTTCCTTTCCCATTCTAACCACTATGTAATATAAATGTATACCAACTTTCACTACCACTTTCATTGTCACTTCCTCTTTCACATCAACCTGTAACATGTCATTGTATCCAACCTTTCATTGTCAATGATCCAAAAATGATCTTTTAAGGACTTGGTTAAGTATTTTTCCTGAGTTGATTTACCATTTAGAAATTGAAGAGAAGAAGAAGATTTAATGAAATAATGTTCCAACCACCATAAAGAATGGAACGAAAAAAATGAACATTAAGAACAACAAACCATAATCCCAAAGATTGTTAATGAGTTCGACAAAGTTGCCTACGTCTTCGGGCCTTTGTCTCAGTGGGGGAGGATTTCTTATTAATATTAAATGATTAAAAATTACATCAAAAGTACATCAATTGGATTACAAACTTATCTGGATGTGTTCTTCTTGACCTCATGAATCCAACACAATTGACGAAACCGAAAAAGGATGAGCATAGCTTCCAGAATCGAACTCCAAAGTTCACTTTATCAATGGATTATCTACATAAAAATGTCTTGAAATTCATATTTTTTCATCATTCTGTTATTATAAACATCCTATGGCTGTCACAAAGGCCTGGTTTATAGGATTTCAGTTGGGGGTCACATCCCAACTTCCTCAAAAAATCTGACCTCAAATCGGTCTCTAGGTCCTCACTTTTTGGGCCTAAATCCAACAAAACTAGCCTAATAGACCATAAAAAGTCCAAACCCAAGTTTTAAAACCCACTTTGGAAAAAATATGGGTCATGCCACTTTTCTCTATGCTCCTGGTCATATGAATGAACATGTGGCCATGTGCTAGGTGCCTGCGCCCTAGTCTTTCATCCTTGTTCCTCTTCCCTTGGTCGCATGGAAGGCCATATCGCCTCGGGCTAGGTCAACCACATGTCATAGACCCTTCTTAGATTCTAGTATTCCTACTGAGGTGACAGGTAGTCACACTGACCAAGGGCTTATCCCCAAACTCTCGTGCAATACAAAGTTATAACAATAATCTGCCACATGGTTTAACAAGTAACACTTGTGGTGAGTTGGTTAGCTCATTGTGGTTAGAACTTTGGCATGCCTAGAGGTCACAGGTTATCTCATTGTTTAACTAATTCCATATCAAGATTATGTTTATGAGAATGATGATGTTTTCTTGCTGAAGTAAAATTTGAACTTGTACTTGAAGAAGAAGAAGAATAAGAAGATGGATATGAAGGATGTCAAGGAGTAGGTTTTGGAGGGTCCTCTCCTTCTTTGATTTTGGCTTTCTTTGAAGATTCCCCTTGAACCGATCTCTTTCATTCCAAGTAATAATCATACAACACTTTTACCATCTCTAACATGGAAAATAAAGTTCTTTGAAACTCTATTTCATTTTTAGAAACTCCTTCTTCTCATGCCATCTTCTCACTTCAAGATTTCCTCTTTCTTGATCCAATCTAAGTATCTCCTTCTACAATATCTCCTTCACCACAACTTAGTTTTTCCCTGGTAATCATGCATACTCAAAAAAACCAATCGTCAACCTTCTCTAATACCACTTGATCTGAAAACGATCTTTGAAAGTCTTGGTTAAGTATTTTGCATGAGCTGATTTACCATTTAGAAATTGAAGAGAAGAATAAGATTTAATTAAATAGTGTTCCAACCATCATAAAGAATGAAAAACAGAAAATGAACATTAAGAACAACAAACCATACTACCAAATATTGTTAATAGAGTTTGAAAAAGTTTCCTACATCTTCGGGCCTTTGTTTTAGTGGGGGAGGCTTTCTTATTAATATTAAATGATTCAAAAGTACATCAAAATGACATCAAAATTTCATCAATTTGATTATAAACTTCTCTTGTTTTGTTTTCCTCGACCTCATGAATCCAACATAGCTTACGTCACAGAAAAAGGATGAGCTTAGCTCCTAGAATTGGCCTCCAAAGTTCTCATCCTCAATGGATTCCCTCCATAAAAATGGCTTGAACTTCACAATTATTCATCACTATGACTTTTTGAACCTAACATGGTTGTCAAAAAGGCCTTGTTTATATAGTATTTCAGTTGGAGGTCACATTCCAACTTCCTCAAAAAAGATGGCCTCAAATC
>JZKD02S0259951.1:111667-122325 GCA_000966675.3 Picea glauca
ACAAGAGAAGTTAAACCATAGACATGCTAAGTGGATAGAGTTTCTGGAAAAATTTCACTTTTTTTATTAAACATATTTCTAGTAATGCTAACAAGGTTGTTGATGCATTGAGCAGGAGATGTCTAATTCTATAGGAATTGCAGATGAAAACATTAGGGTTTGAACACCTTAAGGAAATGTATCATGATGATCCAAATTTCCAAGCAGCATATGAAGCATGTGTGAATCATGTTCTTAGAGACATAAGTTATTGGAAATAATACTTGATTCAAGAAGGGTTGTTGTTCAAAGGGTTCTAGTTGTGCATACCAAAGTGTTCGATGAGGGAGACTTTGCTGAAGGAAAAGCATAGTGGAGGTCTAGCCAGACATTTTTTCCATGACAAAACATTTACACAGTTGAACGGTTCATACTTTTGGCTAGGTATGAGGTAAGATGTGTAGAATGTTATGAATAGATGTAACATTTTTCAGTATGCAAATGGGACTAGACAAAATACTGGGTTGTATCAACCATTTCCTATTCTAGAGAGGCCTTGGGATGCAATAAGCATGGATTTCATGTTGGGATTTCCATGGAAACAAAGAGGACGCGATTCCATATTTGCGGTAGTTGATAGATTTTCAAAGATGGAAAACTTTATCCCATGCTATAAGAGAAGTGATGCAACGCATGTTGTTAACTTGTTTTTCAAGGAATTTATAGGACTTCATAGATTTCCTAGAAGTATTCTTTCAGACAAAGATACCAAAGTTGTTGGCCATTTCTGGAGAAAATTGTGGAAGAAGCTAGGAATAGAACTGTCCTTTATTTTTTCATATCACCCTCAAATGGATGGAAAGACTAAGGTGGTGAACCAAATTTTAGGAGATTTTCTAAGAATTTTGGTCTCTCAACATCATAGCCAGTGGGATCATATTATAGCACAAGTGAAGTTTGCATACAATGAATCAGTGAACAAAAGTAACAGAAAGAGTCCATTTCAGATAGTAAATGGAATGAATCTGAGGGGAGTGTTAGAGTTAAGAGATTTGGATCAGAGTGAATTTAGAAGCATTGGAGTCAAAGACTTCGCTGCAGAAATGCAGAAGCTTCATAATCAGATTAAAGAGCAGTTGCAAAGGAGAAGCAGTGAATATAAACATAGAGTTGATCAACATAGGAAGAAACTTCAATTTGAAGTTGGAGATAAAGTTATATAACATCTTAGGAAGGATAGGTTCCCAAGAGGAACATATAATAAATTGAAGCTGAAGAAGATAGGACCCTACAAAATCCTAAGAATGTTTTTTGAGAATGCTTATGAGATAGAGCTGCCAGAGGATGTGGGTATATCGCCCATATTCAACGTTGTGGACTTGTATATTTATAGGGAATGTGGAACCAAAGGACCCTAAGATTATAAGGAGATCTAATGGAAAAAGAAGATTCCTCTAGAAAAAAATTCGCAGATGGATCAGATTGTAGATCGATGAATTGGTAAGAAGGCGATAAGGAAAACATAGTTTGAGTATTTGGTAAAATGGAAGGGACGCCCAATAAAATATGCCATTTGGGTAAGCAAAGTGGATACCTAGAAGCATGGAAGTTTAGTGCAGGAGCTCATGGACAGGAGTCCATGAATTTTTCAGCCATTGGAGTATGATGCAAGAGCATCGCCAACAAAGCACAAGTGGAGGATAGCTAGGCACACCAACACGCATTTTGAAGAGTTTTAAATTTTGATGAAGGCGTATCATGCAAATATTTTTAAAGAAATTTTAATTAAAGAACATATTTAATGCTACAGATATTGATGATTTCATGAGGACATCAGAGAATGTAGTTTCTTTTAATGAAGATGAGTGCAGTACAAATTCAATGTGTTCAATCTTATATGTATGTCACAAATGTTTTTGTAATAAATTCTAGTAGTTGATAGATTTCAATTTGATAAGATATCTCTAGAGTAGTTTGAGGGAAGAGCTTGGAGAGCCCCTCTTGTAGAAATTTTAGTATTGTTTCCTAGTAGAGGTTGTTGATGGGATGTTGATAGTTGGAGTTGTTGGCACTCTAGTTATTGAGATTTGTTTCCAATGTAGATGAGAGTTGAGAGCTATCGAGAAACAGTTTATGAACACATGTATATTTCAGTTGAATGAATAAAATATAGGAGCATTGTCCCAAATGCATGGTGTTGTCATGTCTATCTGAATGAATAAATAGTAGACTTTATGTTTATTTGAAATTGTCTATTATTTATTGTTCTTGTGTTTATGAATGCATTTACATGGTTGAATGTATGAATATCCAAATATTTAGATAAGTTTCAATTGTTTCTCTTCTACAAGCAAGTGCAAGTGTGCATAGTGTCTGCAAGGATTGTGTTGATGCAGTTTGTTTCAACTCAAAAGATCAGAAGAGATAACACTAAACTTATATGTGCAAGGAGTGAATATTGTTTGCAGGTTGTGCATGACAAAGTCCACTTTGACTCATAATTTTCAACGGAGATAATTTGAGTGTGCGAGTAGGAAGAACCTTGCTCAATTTCATATTGTTTAGAGGAAACAATAGGGCGTGGAAGATCTGTTGCAAAGAGTGCATAGTCACCTTCAAAGTCAATATTGAAGGAAGTTTTCCCACAAGGAGGCTGTGATAGACTATTTCAACTCGAAATCTGAGGAGGAGTAGTGAGAACCATCCACATAGAAGAGAAGTTGTGGAGGAGGACCTGTTGCAAGGTATGCACAGGCTGAAATTTCATCCAAGTGTCAAAGAGAATATTCTAAGAAGGAAAACATTCAAGTTCAAAGAATAAAGTTCACAAGGAAGAGTGGCATAAAATATTTGAAGGGAGGAGTCCCTTGAGGTTTCCCAGAATCAACAAAGAGAGATCTGTCCCAGAGGGATTAGGATTGTTCTAGACTGTCATATTTGGAAAGGTTGCATGGGGAATTAGTTATGAGGTGTTTCAGTATTTCCGATTTCGGAGCATTTCAAAGTTTTTAGAGGTGGGATTGTTGAAGTCACAAAGTCATGAGGCAGATATTAACCATTGGCTATGAGGAGACACGTGACAATGTATTAGAGAATCTAGGAGTTAGAGGTATGGAGGAAGTAAGTGTCGAGTTGGTGTGATTTTTTCAAAGTAGAGAAATCCAAAAGTACAGATGGACCGACAGATCCAAGGAGACACGTGGTAGAGACTAGAGAATTTAGAGAAAGGTGTTTTGGGAGGAAACAAAGGAGGATATTTCAATATCCTTGGATCCTGAAGTGGAGAAGGGATTGGCCCAAGGTTATGGCCCACGGTCATAGAGGAGAAAGAGTCTAGTGTGAAACTAGTACTCACAATCGGTGTTGCCAAGCATTGGAGAGTGGACTTGCAGGTAGTCTGAACTTGTAGGAGACATCAAGGGGACCTATGTGTGTATTAATTGTTCAGGTTCTATTGAAGGCTTGAAGAACCAATTCAGTTCTAGGAGTTTGAAGATCTGAGACTGGGAGGCCACCCAGCCCCAAGGGGAGAAGGGGGAAGTGTTCATCATATAGGATTAATGATTCAAAGACATATGCAATAGTAAGTACATACAAAACACATTCAATAAACACACATACATTATGAGAATAAGGAAAACTTCAATTTTATTGAAAAATAAAATCAAGCACTATTCATTAAAATGAAAACACAGAATTGACAATTTGACCTCTATTTCAGGAGTATTTATCGCCCATAGGTGATGAAGGAAACCATAAGTCACAAATGATATTGGAAAGTCAGTCAAGCAGGTCATTGTTAAGCTATAGACAAAGGCCCATGTTAAGAATAAAACCCTGTATTAATCCATATATAGTGAGTTATTAAATTTTTAGTGTTATATTAGTAGGTCAACTAGAACCTTTCATTGTACTTTTCCATTAGAATTGTACACTTTGTCTCCTATATATACCAAGGAGACCTATTCTTAGGATCATATTATATTTTCTTATACATTGAAGATATTGAAAAGGGAGTTTTTCCCCTTGAAGGGGATTGYTATTCATTTTCTTTTTATCATTATAAAGGAGTTGGTTCATAACATTTGGTTTTAGAGCATGTGATCCTAGGGTTGTTCTTCTTCAATCRAGACATTTTGGCATTTTCATTAAAGATAYATTTATRGGAAGTTTCAGATATAAATTTTTTTAGAAGATTGAGGAAAGAGAGCGAAGAATAGGTGGTCATAATTTCAATTTATGTTTCATTAAAGTTTCATAGATATCTCCKATGGAATTTAGGGTTTGTTTCTAGTCCTGAAATTAGTCTCAAGTGAGCCATCCTTTTATTATTAGTATAAAAACATTTAGTGATGTTTTAGACCTTGAAATTTCAAAAATGTTTACAAGATATGGTGGATTACATGTCACAAAATTTCCATATTTTGAATCATTATAATTTGTAGTATATATCTTGTGAAAGTTAGGGTTTTTTACTAATCTTGAAAATACTCTTGAACAAGTCATTTTGTTAATTTTGGTATAAATATTTATTAGTTAAGGTTCATACTATGAAATTTTTACAATTTTCATAAGTCATATCAAAATACTACAAACCAAAATTTCAAACTCACAATGGTTCAAATTTCATAGATATACTAGGATAAAGTTCAACCATCCAAAGAGTCTCAAAATTAGGTTTTGAAAGCTACATAACTTACAATTGACATAACTATTGATTCAGATATATTCAATAGTTCTAGTAGATCAAGAGAATGTGTTGAATTTCTTAATTGGTGTCATAATATATTATCTGAGAAGTTACATTTTACATTTTCATCCTCGAACTTTACCTTGCACAAGTTACTTTCTAGCGATATTAAGAGCTTTTTCTTGAGTTAGAAAGATAATATTTTTATTTTCTTTTAGATACATGTTATGGAATCTTTAAACAACAAGGTGATCTAGTTTTTATCAGGTAAAACTATGGCATGGGGAGAATACATGTAGAAACTAGACATGGTTTCACCTTGCCTTGTTGGAATACCCTTTAACCCATATTGGTACCCCTTCAGGTAGTACCACATCAAACAATATATGTATATGGAATATCACTTCCACATACCTTTAGGTATACATGAAGTCTTCATCCATATTATATTGAGGCTGAAATGAAGGAAAATATATAATAGGGAAACTCATAGAGATATTGAAAGAAACACAGTAATACAATTAAACTGATATTCTATTAATGATTATTTGGAATACAAAAGACTGTAAATGCAAATCACACAAGATAGCTAGAATGGTGGTAGTGTTGAGCTTATGATTATAATTAGAGAGGAGAGGTTAATAAATATAATATATTTTTTACATTATTTAATAATTCATCGATCATTCATTAGATGAGAAAAAATAATCACATATAAACTCAAATCACAAAGCACAAATTTTAACATGGAAACCAATTGGGAGAAAACCATAAAAGATGTCTTTTTAAATGTTTGTAGGAACCAACCTATTATTAGAAATATTGTAGGAACCAACCTACTCGAGACACCAATATCATTAATTGAGCACCAACTTAGCAACATCTAGGCACCAACCTACTAGAGACACCAATCTCCTCAACAGTTATGGCAAGATTTGCCTCACCATATACAATATTGCACAGAGGGCCTTTTTCCATTTCCCTATGAAAATTTGAAGTCCCTTTCTACAAATCCCAGAGATAAAAACATTATTTTTCCACCTATATGCACCCTGCCTATATTAAAACATACGTATACATAGGTTGCACCACTACAACCCATGTACATCAAGAAATGTGCTAAAAATTAAAAATGGTGTTGGGTTTCCATGTCACATCACAAGATCAATGATCCTTGTCATTCAATATACTGGAAATGTTCTGACTCGGCCCTTCATTCCTACTTGAAGGCTATAAATGGGCCAAATCTCAAATATGGAAAAGTGGAGAAAGAATTCAACTTTGAGAGAAAGGATATTCTAGAGAAATTATTCACTTCACATTGTGTTTGCATCCCTTTGTCCTTTAAGTCTAAACACATTGTTCAACCCCCAATCTCTTCCCTTATTGATTGAGAACTTCATTGTCTCTCTTATATGAGCTTGACTTTCATGGAGGATTGAAGTGGTGGAGGCCCAGATGGAAGGAACTTAGTGTCTCAGTTCCGAACTGTGCTGACACATAATTTTGTAACACATTTACTTCTGCTGATTATATCTTAATAAAAATACTCTTTTCTCGTCCAATTAATATCTCAAAAATATTTGAATTATTATTCCATGGGTGTATTTGTTATGAATTTTGATGGAATATGATATTGAATGTGCTAACATTATATATTATCACCATATGCTTGCATTGCTTGGTTGTTGAGGACTAGTTCCAGGTATATTTCTTTGGGTAAAGTGCTCAATGGTGGACTTCATTGAATGTCTGGATGAGGTAGGCCTCTTATCTTGTCTTGTTATCATATCTGATTATATAGAATACTTGAGATTATGGTTGATTTTTGCAGTCATTTCCGTCTATTGTGGTTTACCCCTATTGATAGATATATTTTCCTCATAACATAATTCGGGACCATACTAGGGATATAATATTAGTTTTTGGGGGTTTGGAGTTTTTTTCTCCTTAGACTAATATCGTTCATATTTAGTTTCTTGTCGTATGATTTCCTAACAACCTCTATTCACTCCAAGTATGAGTTTCTTAGCCTTATCCTTAGCCTAGTTGTGTTTTGACACATATACATGGGTTTTTTCTTGACAGTTACATACATACACGTGCTATACTTCTGCAAGCTACGCACATATGTGATTTTTCCTTGAATAGTCTCGTACATCAACCTTTGTTGCTTGATTGTTGGGTTTGGTGGTTGCTGGGTAGGTTTTGATGGTTGTTGTGACTTCTTGGGTCTCTGTGGTGACTGTTAAGTATTTGTAGAATGACATGAAACCTTTCTTTGGTTGAATTTTTGGGCACTTCCTTTCTCATCATCTTTTCATTTTGATTGTCCTTGCACCTTGGGCTGGGTATTTTTCTCCTTGATATCCTACTTGGGTTGTCTTTGTCTATACATAGTAGATTATTTATATCAAGCTATTGTTCATTCCTTTCATTTTCATTCTCTTATATTGAAAACAAAAAAATATTAGGCATTTTACATTGATTGGCATTTTGATCTCTTGAGTCTTTGTCATTTATCTTAGTGCATCTAAAGAAACATTGCATTTTATTTAGAATTGTAGAATTGAATTGAAAATTTCATTTTTGAAAAGCATATCATTTATTGGAAATTGAAGTTCGGACTTTGCATTGTATTCATATTCATTTATTTTACCTGCTAAGTCATAACATTACTAGTTCCATGACCACAACTTTTGAGTAAGAAAGGACATTAAAATTAATGCTATAATTTAAAATTGATTAGTAACGATTTTAATTTCTAGGGTGCACAAGCTAGATTAGGATTTAGAGTCTTGGAATAGGATTTTGTGAGTGAACTTTTCCAAGGCTATTAAATCAACATATTTGGCTGACTAAGGGAGTGGATAAATCCATTGTATAGTTGATAATATCAGGAGGATCTTCTTACACTGGAGTTAATCATGAGGTCTTGTGAGTTTGGTTGAAGGGATATCCCCTCGATGCCTTCTTAGCGTCAGATATATTCTTGGGGATCTATTCGTATATGGGGATGTTGATAGCGCCCTTACCTCCGTGAGAGGTAGTGCTTTCAAGGTTTCAGGCTTTGCTACCCTACCCATATGATGGACCTGACTTATGAATGTTATCCTATGCATCAGTTATAATGTGGTTGCTTAGTTTCTTGACTTAGGTACCAGAATTACCTCTCTGGGGGGATCTAACCAATTGGTTTTTAAGCCCATGAGGGCCCTTATAACTGATTATGTTTCCTCCAATATTTAGCACCAGAGTCTCAGGCCCCTCTTGGGCGAGGCATACCTACTTTAGAGAGCAAGGTCCCTTTCAACCACTTTATCCTGTTTGTGTGGACATTGGTCATTTGATTATTGTTGTTGTTCTCTTTGATTACTAGCTAACCTTAGGATTTGTTTTTTATATATTGAATCTTGAGTCATCGTGGAGATAGAATATCTTCGCAGCAGGTCTCGTCGCTTGTTACAATTACCACCACATTTTGAGTCTTTTCCTTCTAAAAGGTGTAGATTTATTAAATGTGGTACATACACCTCCACTTATTAGACTTGTGATTCTTCAAGGATGATTATTGAACCGAGTTATCAAGATAGTGGGAGCCCTTCGACTCCCACACCTACAATAGTTAACGGTACCCCTTTGACTCCTTCAACCGCAATGGTTGTAGTGCCAGAGGCACCTATTATCATCGTTGGTCATCCTATAGTGAATAATCAACCTATAGCCATGAACCCTTTTCGGTCTCTTGTCCATTCACCAAGATATAATGTTTAGTCCATCTCGATGGCCTCTAGTCCTTTTTCCTATGGTATGTCAAATATTACATCTCAATTTTCAAACTCCATCCCAGCCGCTAGCTCTAACGTTAGCATTAGACTCGGGGTCACAACTCCTCCTTATAATATATTCTCATTTGGTGGCACTCATGTCCCTCAAATGACTCCTAGCATGGGAGTCTTTCCTCCTTTTAATCCTGGGTCTATTCCTGTTGCTTCTGGATGGAGTAACCAACTTGGCAGACAAGCTTCTTCTCAAGTCTTGTCCTTTACACTCACCTCCTTAGTGTCGATTCCAACCAACACGTTTGGAATGATGAATCCACCTTTATCCTCCATATTCACACATAGAGGAGGTCAGTTTCACACCTTGAGTAACCAACAACATGGGTCTACTCCAGCTGGGGGAAGATTTTATAGCCATGATCGGAACATTCCTACTAGAATGACATCGAATCAACCCCTTATGAATCAGCCTCGAGAAGGGTCTTACAATCCCATACAAGACCATGGTGCTTACCATATCCTTAGATGGGCTGCAATCCCCCAACCATAATCTTTCCAGGGAGCTTGGGGAAAGATGTCACAACCCTGTCTCCCTTTTCTGTCCATGCTTAATCTGCCAAACTTTTCTAAGTTGATGAACGAACCTATGTGTCATGATCCTACATGTCCCCCCATTTCAACCAAGCTTCCTTCAGATATTCCAAAATTTGAAGGAAGGAATGGCGAGGATCATAGTGATCACATTACTACATTTCACCTATGGTGCTCTTTGAATTTCCTTGAGGACGATTCCATTCGGTTAAGATTGTTTTAACGTACCCTCATGGGAGTTTTCATGAAATGGTATATTGAGCTACCTAGGGGATCATACAAGACCTTTAGTTAGATGTTTTTAGTCTTACTTAACCACTTCTAATTGTTGGTTCGTTACGATGATGGCCTAGAACCTATGTAGACCTTACGCTATGACAAAGACACTCATATCTTGGATCATAGAAGTGGAGTAGACAGAAGAGGTTGATCAAGACCTGTATACACCCAAAATTCTTGTTAGAGTGGTTCCTTAAGTCTCTACTACCTTATATTTTGAAGGATGTTTCTACATTTGGGGTTACATCTAAGGAATAAGTGATTTTGAAAGCCCAACAGTTAGATCTTATATATTCTCAGACTGGGATGTTATATGAGATTCTTCCTGATGCATCGAGGTCAAACTATGACCCTAGAAAAAATCTTGGGCCTCACACCGATGGCATTGTAGGCTTCGCCAATGTGAATTCTGTAGACTCGGTGACAAGAAATTTGAAAGAGTTGTCTCTAAACCATTCTACACAAGGGACAACTTCGTCTGTGTCTTCCAATCCCACTCAATCGGTGGATGTTCATTTCGTGCAATCATCAACTTTCCCAAATGGTAACCAACAACTAGGTGGGAATAAGAAGAAAGGATGTAATAATAATCGTAAGGGTGGGAAGAATAATAACAAACCCAAGGAAAATGGTAATAATGAGAAGACAAATAATAATGTTGGTGAGGGAAAGAAATAAAGGTGTAAGGTGAAGTTTCCCTATAAAATTTGTATAGACGGTCACCTTACTCATTTATGCCCCAAACTTGTGGAATCTATGAGGTTCTTATCTCTACCACCTATCGTGTTGACAAATCCTTTCCACATAACCGACACATGGCCTCGAGCTCCTCAAATTCCGTAAATGTGGTGAGTTGGAGTCAAAACCCATCGTCACAAGATGATGATCGTTTATGAATCAAAATGGTAAAATATGAGGTTAATGTAGCCACTTGATCTGATGATTATAGTTCTCCACAAACTATACCTGGTCTAGAGTCTCCTCATCCTCCAAAGACACCCTTACAGATCAAAAAACTAGAGCCACCACCTCATATTCTGAAAGTAGTACTCAAGTGATCTACCTACAATCCTAATGCTAGAGCTGCCCAAAATTACTCTATTGTTGAGGACTTGGTTCAAACCCCTTGTGTGATGTTGGATTTGGAGGTACTCTAGATGTGTCCTTCATAGAGGAACGCCTTATTATCTGCGTTAGGAGCTGCAAATCATAGTGGCTCAAAATTTTTCAAGTTTTATGTTAGAGATGTGAATCCTTGCTTTCCTTACCATGCAAAATTCCAAATCCACATGGGTTACTCAAAATATACCATCAAACATACTGTTGTTGATCAAGGC
>JZKD02S0259951.1:127506-142416 GCA_000966675.3 Picea glauca
TTTTAATGGCCTAAAGCCGACATAAATAAAATAACATTACTAATCTAAATCACAACTAATGGCCTAAAGCTGACATAAATAAAATAACATTACTAATCTAATTTGCCCCAATTAATTGGTAATGAGACAATATTAGGGCTTAACAGATTCCAACCAACACGTTTGGAATGATGAATCCACCTTTATCCTCCATATTCACACATAGAGGAGGTCAGTTTCACACCTTGAGTAACCAACAACATGGGTCTGCTCCAGCTGGGGGAAGATTTTATAGCCATGATCAGAACATTCCTACTAGAATGACATCGAATCAACCCCTTATGAATCAGCCTCGAGAAGGGTCTTACAATCCCAGACACGACCATGGTGCTTACCATATCCTTAGATGGGCTGCAATCCCCCAACCATAATCTTTCCAGGGAGCTTGGGGCAAGATGTCACAACCCTGTCTCCCTTTTCTGTCCATGCTCAATCTGCCAAACTTTTCTAAGTTGATGAACGACCCTGTGTGTCATGATCTTACATGTCCCCCCATTTCAACCAAGCTTCCTTTAGATATTCCAAAATTTGAAGGAAGGAATGGCGAGGATCATAGTGATCACATTACTACATTTCACTTATGGTGCTCTTTGAATTTCCTTGAGGACGATTCCATTCGGTTAAGATTTTTTTAACGTACCCTCATGGGAGTTTTCATGAAATGGTATATTGAGCTACCTAGGGGGTCATACAAGACCTTTAGTTAGACGTTTTTAGTCTTACTTAACCACTTCTAATTGTTGGTTCGTTACGATGATGGCATAGAACCTATGTAGACCTTACGCTACGACAAAGACACTCATATCTTGGATCATATAAGTAGAGTAGACAGAAGAGGTTGTTCAAGACCTGTATACCCCCAAAATTCTTGTTAGAGTGGTTCCTTAAGTCTCTACTACCTTATATTTTGAAGGATGTTTCTACATTTGGGGTTACATCTAAGGAATAAGTGATTTTGAAAGCCCAAGAGTTAGATCTTATATATTCTCAGACTGGGATGTTATATGAGATTCTTCCTGATGCACTGAGGTCAAACTATGACCCTAGAAAAAATCTTAGGCCTCACACCGATGGCATTGTAGGCTTCGCCAATGTGAATTCTGTAGACTTAGTGACAAGAAATTTGAAAGAGTTGTCTCTAAACCATTCTACACAAGGGACAACTTCGTCTGTGTCTTCCAATCCCACTCAATCGGTGGATGTTCATTTCGTGCAATCATCAACTTTCCCAAATGGTAACCAACAACTAGGTGGGAATAAGAAGAAAGGATGTAATAATAATCGTAAGGGTGGGAAGAATAATAACAAACCCAAGGAAAATGGTAATAATGAGAAGACAAATAATAATGTTGGTGAGGGAAAGAAATAAAGGTGTAAGGTGAAGTTTCCCTATAAAATTTGTATAGACGGTCACCTTACTCATTTATGCCCCAAACTTGTGGAATCTATGAGGTTCTTATCTCTACCACCTATCGTGTTGACAAATCCTTTCCACATAACCGACACATGGCCTCGAGCTCCTCAAATTCCGTAAATGTGGTGAGTTGGAGTCAAAACCCATCGTCACAAGATGATGATCGTTTATGAATCAAAATGGTAAAATATGAGGTTAATGTAGCCACTTGATCTGATGATTATAGTTCTCCACAAACTATACCTGGTCTAGAGTCTCCTCATCCTCCAAAGACACCCTTACAGATCAAAAAACTAGAGCCACCACCTCATATTCTGAAAGTAGTACTCAAGTGATCTACCTACAATCCTAATGCTAGAGCTGCCCAAAATTACTCTATTGTTGAGGACTTGGTTCAAACCCCTTGTGTGATGTTGGATTTGGAGGTACTCTAGATGTGTCCTTCATAGAGGAACGCCTTATTATCTGCGTTAGGAGCTGCAAATCATAGTGGCTCAAAATTTTTCAAGTTTTATGTTAGAGATGTGAATCCTTGCTTTCCTTACCATGCAAAATTCCAAATCCACATGGGTTACTCAAAATATACCATCAAACATACTGTTGTTGATCAAGGCACTGCAACATGTGTGATGTCCCTAGTCCAGGGATGATTTTAGGGGATAAATTTCACTCATTAGATAACTTTCCATGGTTTTTCCAAAAAAGAGATTCACTATTTTAAAAATGGTTCGCCTAAATTCTATAGGATAACAATTTTTTACCTTAAAAATCGCCAAAATTTTATAAAAACTATATAAAACCCTTATAAATTTAAATATTTTTACAAAAATATTGCCAAACATTTATAGTTGGCATATGAAGGATTAGTAAAATTTGCCAAGGTTTCCACATTTTAAAATACATTTCCATCCTTAAAATCATCCCTACCCTAGTCTGTTGGAAACCCCCCAGCTCTCTAAATCTCTCTCAGTATCCAACCATGTTTACTACTTTTGATGGTCATTCCTTCAACCCTCATGGTATTCTTCCTAAATTTCTAGTCCAGTAAGGTGGAAAGAAGGTAGAGGTGGATGCAGAGGTGGTTGATGTGCCCCTCAATTATAACTTGTTACTAGGACACAATTGGACTTATGATATGACTTCCATCGTATCATTCATCTTCCATACTCTTTTTTTTCCTCACGATGGGAATATCGTGATGATCAATCACTTATCCTTTGCATATGCTAGCCCAGTGCGTCTGTTGGACCGTCGATCCCCATGATAAAAAATTCTCAGCTGAAAACTGAGAATATCGGTGTTAGAATGTATTCATCCCTTATGGTTACCTTCAACTTCATGACACCAGTTCACCATATTTATACCATGTCTAGTAGGCTCATTTCGTCAGAGAGGTTTGGTCCTTTCCACACTTCCTATTTTAATGATCCTTGTACCCTGCCTTCCTTGAATACGTCTTGTGAAGGTCAGTCGCATGCTAGAATGGCCATACCACTATTGAAAACATATATACTGTATCAAGTTGTTCTCGAATCTTCTGACAATATTGATCCTATTACCTCACAGATGGATGAGGATGATCTTGTTCTTGAGCTAGTGTGAGCCACTTTGTCATATTGTTCACATGACTCCTTAATGAGGATTTTCCCTTAGATGAAGCTATCATTGAGGCCATGAATGGTTATGACAAACCTTGGGATGATATGCATCATCGCTCTTATTTTGTCCCAGAGATTGCTAGAATCAAACAAGATGAATTTAGATCTACTCTAAGCGAGATAGGTGGTCACGTCATAGTTCCGCTTGATACGAATGAAATTTATAACAAAGGAAATATGGCGAGTATCTTCCCTACCGTCACGATCAATATCTCTTGTACCCATGGAAAGATTGAAAATGTACACATCGGTGTAGATTGTTTGCCAGAAGAAATCTTGATCTACACTGAACTCTTCAAGGAATTCTGAAATGTATTCTCTTGGTCATATAAAGAGATTCTAGGAATCAACCCTCAAATATTTGAACATGAGATTAAAAATTACCTGGATGCTAAGCCTGTTTGACAACGTCTTAGAGCTATCAATCCCTGAAAGGCCCCTGCTATTAAGGAGGAGGTAGAGAAACCGATTAATGTTGGATTCATCTACACGGTTCCCTTGACTAAATGGGTATTCAATCCCATTCTTGTGAATAATAAGTAAGGAACCATTCCTGCATGCATAGATTTTTGTCACATGAAAAAATTCTTTCCTAACTTTCTAACACCTTTCACCGATCATATCCTTAATGAGTGTGCAAGAAGAATTTTTTTTCTTTCATGGACAGATTTTTAGGGTATAACCAAATTAAAATTAAACAAGAGGATCAACATAAGACAACATTTATTTTTTCTTGGGGTACTTTATCATACCGAAAGATGCCTTTTTTCCTTAAAAATGTCAGAGCAACCTTCCAACATGCTATGACCTTCGCATTCCATGATCTTAACCATATTATCAAATCTTATCTTGACGATATTGCTGCTCACTCTCATAAGAGAGTGGATCACCCTAAGCACCTTCGACTAGTTTTTGAAATATGTTGTCATTATCACATCCGATTGAATGCTCATAAATGCATATTTTACATTAGGTTAGGATGTCTTCTAGGGATTTTAGTCTATGAGATTGGGACCATGGTAGATTCGTTAAAGGTTGAGGCAATACTTCGATTGCCTCCACCGTGCACTATTCGACAACCTCATGGTCTATAGGGAAAAGTTAAATTTTTACGCCGGTTTATATTAAACTATCCCAATATTATTAAGGGGTTAATGCATATTTTGAAGATGGGCACCACTTTTATCTGGGATGAGCAAGCCGAGGAATCCTTCAATGCTATGAATAAATCCTTGGTATCGATGCCTCTACTAAATTCTCCTTACTACAATAGAGATTACTTACTTTATTTCACCGCATTTGAAGAGAAAATTGGTATGGTATTGGTTCAAGAGGATGATGAGCTCCATGATCATATCATTTAATATCTTAGTCGAAACTTAGTCGGTCTTGAGCACAAATATTATCACGTTGGAAATCTAGCTTTGTTTGTCTTTCACACAATCCAATGATTACGCCATTATATATTGCTTTGCAAAACTAATATGGTTGTCAATGTCAATCTGTTTCAATACATTCTTACCAAGCGTATCATAGGGGGAAAATACAATAAATGGATTGTCATTTTACAATAATTCGATCACGATTTCTCTTCTACAAAATCCAAGAAATCACTAGTCTTTACAGAGTCAATATCCGACTTCCCACAATTGGAAAATAATTTTATTCATGTTGATTCCTTTGTGGATGAACACATTTTCCTTGTCTTGTCATTCGACCCCTAGTATGGAGACATTGTTCTCTATCTTCAAACTTTGAATTTCCCTCAACATCTCTCATAAGATGACCGATGGCATATACCATACCAAGCTAAGAATTACCTTATCGTCAGCGACAATATGTATCATCGAGGAATATACAATATCTTGCATTCTTGTTTAACTCATGAAGAAGTCAAGTCAATTATAAATGTTTGCCACAGTGGGGCTTGTGGTGGTAATCTATCCAAGCTTGAGACAACCCATAAAATTTTGCGACCCGGTTATTTTTTGTCGTCTATCTTTAAAGATTGCATTGAAGAAATTAAGAAGTGTCACCCCAACTAGGTGTTCAATCGAAAAATGTTCTCGCATCTAGCCCCTCTCCATCTAGTCATTGCCTTCACTCCCTTCCCCAAGTGGGGGGTGGACTTTGTGGATTGCAACCCAACTTCGGCTGGGGGAATCAACACATTATCATGGCCATAAAATACTTTACTAAGTGGTATGAGGCCATGCCTATAGTTAAATATGGCAAGAATACTACCGCCTTCTTCGTATTCAACCAAATTATCTCCAGATTCATAATCCATACTGATATTGTCACTGATCATGGAAGTCACTTATAGAATGAAATGATTGAAGAGATAGCATCCAAACTAGGGTTTAAGCATGGTCATTCTTTCCCATAATACCCCTAGGAAAATGGACAAGTAGAGGTCGTAAACAAGTCTCTCAAGAGCATTTTTTATAAAACTGTCAACCAGAGCACATATGACTAGCATATCATGCTATATCCTGCACTTTGGGCATATTGAACCTCAGTCAAGACTAGCATCAGTTTTTCTCCTTTCCAGTTAGTACATGGTCTGGAGTGGATCTTACCTACTGAATTCAAAATCCCTTCTGTTATATTGGCAATTGCACTCCTACCTGAGACTTCTGATCTCGAATGATGCCTCATGCACCTAGAGATCCTTGACAAGCACCGTTGAGACATCTCTATCGCTATCGAAGAGAATAAAATATAGGTCAAGGCCCAATATGATAAGTTTTCCTGTCCTTGGTTGTACTTTTAGGGTGACTTGATCCTTTTATATGATCAATCCAAAGAATCACTGGGGGAAGAAAAGTTCAAACCCATGTGGAACAGTCCCTATATCGTTCAACGTGTCTTGGAAAAAGGAGCCTATGAATTAGAATATCATAAAGGGAACATTTTGGCTGAGCGCAAGAATGGGATCTACTTGAAAATATATTATGATTGAGCCCCAAGATTGGGCATAACACTTAGTCCCTTTATTTGTTTCTTCATATTTCTTATCAAATTTTCCCTTCGTTGGTAGATGTCAACAGAGTCTTCGGTCTACTTAGAATTCGTATATGGAGACAATCGTCATACACAGAACTTGGATTCCGCCGCTTGGGTTGTTTACTCACCTGAGGGTCTACATGTGTCTTCAGGTGGTGTATGCCTAGGGCCATCCACGAGTAATGTGGTCGAATATAGCGTCATTATAGAACTTTTTCATGATGCCATTTCGCATGGTATTCACTCTTTTGAGGTTTGCATGGATTCCTAGTTAGTAGTATCTCAGTTGAATGACACTTTTCATGTGTGTGACCCTATGTTACTCCAACTATTTATATGGGTACAAATTTTAGAAAGACAATTTTATTTTATTACTTATCATCAGATACCTAGGATTTCTAATTATGTATCTGATGCATATGCTAATTTCGTTTTAGATTGGAATGTATCACATAACTAAAGAAAATAAAACTTTCTCATCAATGTACACATTTTAACATAAGTAAGGTTGAAGAACCATGTTTTTATATATATTTCAAAAAATATGATGTTTATAGTACAAAATTGGGGCTAACACCCTCAATACACATATAAACCCCATAATACAAATGTCATGGCATCTACGCTTGTGGCACTGAATGAGTGTCATGATATAAAACTATGGCATTTGCAAGATTCTGAAAGAGTCACACCCGAGATCTGGACATGCCTACCACCTACCGCTACATAGCCTCTGATAGATCCTCCACCTGAACCTTTAGAATCCCTTGTTTCAAACAAGACAGGTTTCCCTACACATTTTGAAGGACTCTCTCTGTTTCTCCTCTCGCTACCTCATCTCCTTGGTGCCTCCAACAATGTCGTGGAAGCCCATATGGATGTCATGGACCTACGTCTACATCAAATACGTGTCTAATTAGTACTTTAACATCATCCAAAAATATTTTTGTTTTCCTATAAAAAAATACAAAAAAATGAAATATTTAAAAACTTTGACATACCTGTGTCCCTGTAGGCGGACCCTGGTGGTAATGGAATATCAGGGTCCCCTCTGAAGTGAATCCCTGTGTAGGGGTATTCATCAAAATGAATGACATGCATAGGGGTGGTAAAATAAATCATCATTGTAGGGTGTGGGAACCCTACCTCCACCCTGCCATATCATCACCTTGGCCCACCATGCCATGGATGGATCGCAAGGTCCTCAAGGAATGATCTCAACTCTAGGTCCCAAACCTAGAACCCACTTGAAGAAAAATCTACACAAGATATAAGCGAACCTGAAGTTCCTCTTACCACCCTCTTTTCATTTTGTCAACTAGATTTTCATGTTATCCAGTAGTGAGGTGCACCAGGAGTAAACCATGGGTCTCAAGAACTCTACGGAGGAGAATGTAAGCAAACTTGATTCTTGATGCAAATAGGTTTATCATGTGAGTTGTGTCAAAGCGAGGACAACAATATTGAGGCTTAGATTGTTTATCGCTCAGATGGGGAGTTCAATCTCAACCTTCTTAGTCCCTGCAACGGAATGAGCATCTATGTATTATTCTATCTTCATAGCAGTCCCAACTCCCTGGGATTTTAGGTTTACCACCTCACCTCGAAGCGACAACCCCATCAAGAAATAAATATCCTCGACTTCAATCCTTAATGGTTTCCCATCAATGTTGAAGCTCTCACTGTCTAGATCCCAGTAATCCACGAGAAACTGTAGCAGTCTCACTGGGGACCTCATCCCTTTGAGAGACCAAAACTTATACAACCCACATATTTTCAATTCCATTTGGTCCCCCAGATCTCTTTCCACAACAACATCTACCTCCTGACGTTCCCTTTCCCTCCAATCTAGCATCATCTTACAAGAGAAAAATCATCTTTGAGTTAGAATTCACTAAAAACATCAGTTATGAACATATACGTAGGATACATTATTCACAGTAATGTATAGGTATTATTATACACTAGACATATTTTACACATTTTACACAACCGTGTATAATCACGCGTATATGTGACCTAATGAACGATAGTCGACATACACCTAAACTTCTAATCTGCACCCTAAATAACTTAAAAATTGAAACCTAAATACCAAATGTAATCCACTAAAAAGAAAGAGGAGGAGAAGATAAATTACCTAGTCCAGACAGTCACTGATTCTGTCACTCGTAGCTCTCACAATCACCAGTTGAAGATTGGAGGTAATTTGCTCCAAAATACACTATTTGGATAAAAAAGTAAAATGATATAGTAAATTTTGATTTTTTACTATGTATAGAAAATATTTACCCACTTTGCATAGTTTCAGATAACATTTTCTCCTAATGGACTAATAAAACAATGGATTGAGTTGGTTTTTGTTGTTTTGTCCAGGGATTCTTATGGTTTTCAACATTATGTCAACAGTTCCTAACTTCAGATAGTTGGATTCGCTACCCAATATATATGATAGGTATCGAGTCCATCATACACACTCACATTTTCCTATGATTTTCACTCATATTCATTAGGTATAAACCCATTTTATAGTGACACATAACTTTCTATCTACTACTAGAAGTGTCATTCTCAAATGGTCATGGGTGCCCTAGTTATACCCTCTGCTTCATTCGGTGCCCATGCAGAGATATTTTCTGTAGGATCGGGATTCCCTTATAGCTAACACATGAATTTATGATGAACCTCATTTCTCACTCATAAACATGCTGACCTATACCTAGAGGACTCCCAAGTGAGTTTGATTTAAGATCTTTTCCGACTCGTCTTCAAAAAGACAAAACATTGTCGAGTGAACTTGTCTCTTTCACACTCATAAATTGGATTTGAAAGGATGTCTATTTGGTACAAGTTTATCCCTTTTTCAAACCAATTAGACTAATATTATGAAAAAAGGACATTTTTTGGCATTAAGTTGTGATTACATCTCATGTCCTTTCTTGCAGTATTGAGCCTATTGTCAGTTCTCGCTTTGCGTTATAAACTATTTTTCTCAATAGTTTTGAACTTCAACCAAGCAGATCCTTGTTTATATCCTTTGCAGCTTGACACCCTATACCTAGGAGGGAACATTCCCCCAACTATCCATCTCCTGCATGCACCTCCTTGCATTGAGCATAGGTATGTTACACTACTGGAACTAGTTTTTCATACTTGCAACGCTTCTTTCCTCCTTTGTATCATAAAATTCATTTGACTATTAAAAAACAAAAAAAAAACGGAAAGGAAGGGACTATTATCTTATATTGGTAGCATTCGTGTTTCCCTTGAACTGAGCACAAATGTTTTGAGTCCACTTGTCATCACAATTTTGGGTTTAGCATGACCTTAGGAAGCTAAGCTCATTATAGAGAGTTTACTCCCTCGACTGGTTACTCTTCCAGTCCCTATGGAGAATTTGATTGATGCCTCCTACATCTCATGGTCTCATCACTGAGTCTATGCTCCCATAGTTTTCCATACGTCTCATGCTCTTGCTCAAAGGATGTCGATGAATCTGTGTCGGGATTGACTTTACATGTCATCCATGCCCTCGGTTTGTCTCTGAATCACATGAAATTGTAGTCCTATTATGCACCCTGGTCCTACTTTCCTCATTGGTAGGTAACCTTGAACCCAATATTCAGTATTTCATCATTGGTCGTTGAATGGGTAGTTTCCCTTATGTTCGATGGCAAGACATATATTCATACATTGGGATTTTTGCAGTGTCTTGGATGCCATTATCCTTATTGGTGGTTTCCTTGCCTTTGTTAACAATTTTTCTCATTGGATTCTATTTAGAGGGTCTTTTTTGTGTACTTCTTGCACCCGGCACACATGAAAGACACACGAGTTAATTGGTTCATGAACATGCTCTTTGTCCATTTTAATCCAAATAATCAAGCTCCTACTCTATACCTCATGCTGAATGATGAGAGTTTCCTTAATTCTCTTCTTTTCAGTGTGTCTCCTTCCATTGACTTCAACTCATCTATTCTAGAGATGAGACCTAGAGTCCTATGAGTACCTAGAGGATTGCAGTCATTAGTGGCAACCTCTATCTCCATCAACAATTGGGAATAAATCAATGTCTCATGATTGATGTATTCTTCAAGTGTTCGACCTTCACTCCTTTATTCACACTTGTAAGAATGTACTCGATGCCTTGATACCTACTTTGATCACCGGTAATTTGTCTCACATTTGTTAACAATATATCTCAATGATCGTTAATCAAACGAAGTTTCATTGTGTTTTAACTCAACTCCTTTATTCACATGATGTAGAATTGCACAATTGGCAGATTGTGTAGAAGAATTGAAGAGATCAGTTTATAGTCATAGCTTTCTTGAGTTGTTTCTATATTTTCATTGGACCAATACCTGTGTGACTTCAGTTATCATGGGAGATCAAATTTTACTACATTTTACATAGATATATTCATATTTATTTTGAGGTTGGTTTTACTGGGCCTTGTTTGTGACTATGATAACCTTTGGCATGTAATCACGTTTGTATTTTCCTATTCATGGACATGGACAATTGTTTGGTATATTTTCACATGGATCTATAGTGTAATTTAAATTGGCAGCCAGGTATGAAAAGTCAACATAGACTATAATGAGGAACTGTTTCTTCCAGTTGGGTCCCCAATACTCCACTTCTAGGTCTTATAATGTATTTCGACCATCGCTGATACTCCTCTGACCTCACACATTAGGGGGCATCTGTTATAGCAAGATTTTCCTCACCCTATGCAATCTTGCACATAGGGCCTTTTTTCATTTCCCTATGTAGACTTGAAGTCCCTTTTTGCAAATCCCAGAGATAAAAATATTATTTTTCCACATATATGTGCCCTTCCTATATTACAATATTCATATACGAAGGTTGCACCACTACAGCCCGTGTACATCGGGAAATGTGCCCAAAAATAAATATGGTGTCAGGTTTCCATGTCACATCACGAGATAAATGATCCTTGGCCTTCCATATACTGGAAATGTTCCGACTCAGCTCTTCAGTTCCACTTGAAGGCTATAAATGGGCCAAATACGAGCTATATAAAAGAGGAGAAAGAATTCAACTTTGGGAGCAAAGTTACTATGGAGAAATTATTCACTTCACATTGAGTCTGCATCCCTTTGTCCTTTAATTATGAACACATTGTTTATCCCCCAAGATCTTCCCTTATTGATTGAGAACTTTATTGTCTCTCTTATATGAGCTTGCCTTTGATGGAGGATTGAAGTGGTGGAGGCCTAGCTAGAAGAAACTTAGTTTCTCGGTTCCAAACCATGCCGACATAGAAGTTTGTAACTCATTCACTTATGTTGATTTTATCTTAATAGAAATATGCTTTTATCATCCAATTAATATCTCACAAATATTTGAATTATTATTCCATGGGTGTATTTGTTATTAATGTTGATGGATTATGCTATTGAATGTGATAACATTATATATTAGCACCATATGCTTTCTTTTATTGGTTGTTGAGGACTAGTTGCAGGTATATTCCTTTGGGTCAAGTTCTCAACGGTGGACTTCATCGAACGTGTGGATGAGGTAGGCCTCTTATCTTGTCTTGTTAGCATATTATTTTATATAGCATAATTGATATTATAGTTGATTTCTACAGTCATTTATGTATTTTGTGGTTTACCCCTAGCCATAGAGAGATTTTTCTTGTAACATCAACTCAACACCAACTCAACAACACCTATATTCACCAACCTACTGTTAGAAAATTTGGAAGTACCAACCTACTCGAGACACCAATCCCCTCACCTGAGCATCAACTCAACAATATATGTATAGAAACCAATCAAATATATTCATAAGCAAAGTAATTATGAATTCACCTGCATGTTTCATACTTCATAAGTTCCTTCAAATACTAGTCACATGTAGAGTTCATGTGGTAGTGAACCTCATATCTTCATTCCCAAAATATGATCCCATACTACATCATCACAACCTCAAAAAAATGCACATTTCAGCATGAGAACCTCAAAACATCACCCAATACAACATCACAACCTCAAAAAAATGCAAATTGCAACATTGTTGACCTTCATTCCTTCATAGCGCACCTTAAGAACAAGAAATTACAAAGAAATCCCCTCAGAATTCTCTTGCACACCTTTATCACCCAAAAGGACACCCCAACTCTTTTAGCACACCTCATATCACTTATGTGTGCCTCATACTAGGTCTCTTTCTCGGTTTCACTATAAATGCACAAATATTTCATGTATTTATAGTATTTCCATCATCGCTTTCAAGGCTGACCTGTAAATACTGGATGAGTCGACCTAGATTTTTTGGTTAGGTTGTTGGATGAAAAAAATCATATCTCATCACTCCTAGGGTGTTAGAGGAAATTCCATATATAGTTAGAAAGGTATTGGAATAATGTTTCCAACCATATAACGTATGATCCCATTTTTTCTAGATATATAGGGTAAAAAATCCTTCAAAGATAGGGTATCCAGACTAAGTGTCAATAATACAAAAAAAATACTTCCAACAATATATTTCTTACAATATTTCTATTGGAAATTTGTAGTCTCCCCTTGTCTTTTACATCAATAAAAAAATATTTCCCACAACTTTCTCTTAGACATCTATAGTCTCCCTATGTCTTTGACATCAGTGACAACAATATTTCCAACAATACCCGCCTTTGTCATTCATGACAACCCTTCGTCAATTTTGATAATCCCCTTGTATGTAACTTTCCTTGTGTCTGCAATTATTCCTTTTTTTTAAACTTCTCCCCCATTTAAAATCAATGGAAAAGGGTTTCTTCCATTTACTCTAGAAGCTATTAATTTTCCTGCAACAATTCTTCAACTGAAATCTTGGAATGCATCACCCGATTCTTGAAGGTAATGATAACACTTCTGTTGTCAGAGAATATTGAAATGGGCTCATCATACTTGTATATATTGCACTCTTTTCTTAATCCATAGAACTTGAGTACAAAATGTTTCTATTGCAATGTATTATTCTTTTGTTGTAGACAATGATATAGAGTCATCCTTCTTACTTAACTAGGATACTGGGCAATCATCCAAATAGAAGATTGCTCCACTAGTATTTCTTCGATCATCAATTCTTCCTTCCCAATCTTCATCTGCATAGGTGACCATAGTCATCTCATTATTTTTTTGATACCACAACCCAAAATGTTTTGTTCCTTTAAGATATCTGAAGATATTGTTTACTACTAGAACATGAGTTTCATTTGGTTCTACTTAAAATATCGCAACTTGTCCAACTGCTTCCATTACATCTCGTCTTGAAGTTGTCACATAGAGTAGGATACCAATAACCGATATTTATATTCTCTTATCTTCTTCCTTAGACTCATCATATTTTCTTGATGATCCCGGTGGATATCGATTACCACCCACCTATTCCACTAGCTCAAGGAACAATATTCATTTTGGCATTTTTTCCTAGTTTTTCGGGTCCTAAACTTATGGGGTTGTTTTGAAGCCCTAAGCATCATTTTTTAGATGAAGCACAATCACAATATAATATTTCACTATAGGGTGAGTGAAAAAAGTTGGTGGATGATAAAGTGGCAATGGGGTGAGTAGGAACATGCACTTATAGGAAGGTGTGTGTATTTCTAGGAATGCACACACATTCCAAATGTGATAGGTTCGAAAAACCTCAAACCTCCACTCAATAATCCACATAGGAATGTTACCAAGAATGCATGTGTGATCTCAAGAAAACACACATGTTCCTCAGAAACAGGTGTATAAGAACACATGCATATTCCTAAAACAAATTGAAATAAAAATAACACGCACACGTTCCTAAAGCACTCATGCGTTAATATTAACAAGAATGTCCACTCATTCCTATTAACATGAAATATTCTCTATACCCCCACTCTCTACCTCCATATATATTCATCTGTCTCTCTTTGTTAGGTAGTTAGAGAGCTAGTGGAGGTCATTGAATGTAAGGTGGAATAGGTCCACTATATTATTAAATAAGGCCCACTATGGTAGGTTATAATATTCCTCCTCTAGAATGTTCTTAGGTGATGGTAGCACTATAGAGGGGTTAAAACATTGTAATGAGATATGAAGAGAAGTATTGTATTTGGAGATGAATCTCATTAGGAGGAAGCCCCCTGGAAGAGGCAAGTGAACATGAGAGGATCCCTTCCATAATAGGATCCATTGTATGGTGTTTCCCTACCCCGAGTGTTTTGATATAATAAAGTGGTGGTTTTATATATTGTTCCATACATCTTGTGTGGTGATTGTATTCACACATTTTTGTTACTATTGTAGTATTTTTTTAGTTGGTATTTTGTACTTAACAAGTGGTATCAGATCACTTTGCTTGGCAGGAAGTGTGGGAAATTATTTTTATAGTTTGTATATTTTTTTTTTCAAAAATGAAGAGGGACGAGACATTCCAGACAATTTGTATAGTTTTTGGCTTAAACTTTTCAAAAATTGGTTGTATATCTGAGTTCCTCTCAGAAAAAGACCCAAGTTAAAAAATAAAATCGCCTGAAACAGAGTCCGGGAAGCCAAGTTATTTGCATTTTAAAATATGCAATTTTCAAGGATTTTTTTTTCCATGGACGATCAAGTGATGTTTGTGATTTCTGTAGCATATGCGACTAAATTTTTCAAAACAAATTTCATATTTGAGTTCCTCTCACAATTTCCCCCAATTTGAAAAAAAAGGTCGTCCAAAGGTTTTGATACCATTTACATTTATTATATCTAACTACCCATTTATTATATCTAACTACCATAATGGGAATTA
>JZKD02S0259951.1:142426-187328 GCA_000966675.3 Picea glauca
GAAGAGAGTGAGTGGGGTAGAGAGAGATCGGGGGGTATATGTGTTACACATCAAAATTACTCATTTTGATGATGACCCATTATCGTCATCGCAAGTGTCATAAATGTCGCAGTGTCGTAATTGTAGCAAGTGTTGAAAACTTCATACTTTCATATTTTCTATATCATGTCTCTAAGAACATCATAAGGACACTTAAGACTAGTTTAAGAAGGATAAATCATCTGATGAGGAGTACAAAGCATTTACCATGAAGAAAAATACTTAAAATTCAATTTTGAAGGCTAGTGCTCCCCTACCCACTATCAGGGAGTGCCAACACTCCCTATCCCTATTTGGGGAACCGTTGAAACACTCAGGACACCATTTTGGGGTAGCGTTGGGTATTTTTAAAGGAATTTTTGGCAGCGCTCCCCTACCCAATGTCATGGAGTGCCAATGCTCCCTAACCTTCTTTGGGGGAGCACTGCAACACTCTATGTCCCCTCATGAGGGAGCGCTAGGTTCTTTGAGGGAATCTTTGACCGTTGAGGAAAATCAGGGAAAAATCCCTCTCATCTCTGGATTTGGTTGGATTCGGATCTGAGGTCAAGGCTACATATTAGGGAAGATCCACAACCGATGGAGAAGGATCCTCAACCTATCCCAAGAATCTATAAGGTGGTTGGGCCTCTCCAAGATTATATAAGGAGGCCTTCTCATGGTGAAATGACATGGCTTATTAGAGGCATCAAACTTATGATCTCATAATGGAGAATTACCAGTAAAGCATATTCATTTTGATGGTGGATTATTTGAGCAAGGGGCTGGACAAAGAGAGCTTGGTGAAGCTATTGTATCTACATCTACGGTTGTAAGCACTTTTCCTTATTTTCATTAATATGTATATGTGATTGCTCTATTTCTTTCAAGGTTTTGTTTATTATACATGAACTTGTCTCTATTAGATAGCTCTAGTTTCAAGCTAATCTTAGTAGAATAGGAAGCTTGTTCTGTCTTCGTTTGATTTACAGGACTTATCGAGGAGCTTGAGGATCAAAGCTCAAATTGGACTGTGTGAGGACAAACGTAGTTAAAAAGGTACACCTTTCTTCGTATTCTATATACATTAGTTTAGCTAGGTTTAAAAGGATGTCAGTGACCAATGTTAGCACTCTTTTTGTCTTGGTTATAGGGGTTTAGTATCCAAGAGAGAATCCACTTGTCCACAGGGGGATTTATCTATAACAGAATTTGGAGAATCCAATGGGTAAGGACTCCTATTTGTATTTCCTTGGTTTTTCCTTTCCCTTTTTACCACCTTTCAGATCACTTTTACTGGTTTTCATCATCTATTTGCCTTCTCCTACCTACACTATCAATTTCACCAATTTTTGTACATTCTGGGTGAGTTTTTCTTCTTTTTTTGACTGTTTTTTGAATTTATGGGTGGCTCAACGCCCCCCTCTAGTCCATACCAGAGAACCATCACTCCCCTATAGTTTTTTAGGGAGTGTTGAAACACTCTGTACCCTTTTGTTAGGGAGCACTAGTCTCTTTTTTGAGAGTTTTTGCCTTCTTTTGCTTAGTCTTTTGCAACCTGTTTTGTAGAGATATTTACCCAGAGTCTATGGTTGGTTTGTGAAGTTGTTTGGATTGGATTTTGATGGTTTTTTATGCTTATCACTCCATATTGTATTTATTGTAGCTTGAAACCTTTTTCAGAAATGTGAAATTGTCGTTTCTAGCTACTTTTTTGATAGGACAGTTTTGAGTGATTTCTCTTTTTCCCTATCATTTCTTGGATTCTTCTCTGCATTTTATTGTATTCCTTGAATTCTTGATTGGTTGTAGAATTCTTGATGAATTTATTGATTGTTATAACAAGTTTCTACTTGTTTCCTTCATACCTCACTGTCTTGAGTGCATGCTTTGTTTGTAGCCCTTTTGCTTCATGTCTTTTGCATCTGCATTTGCATTTACTTTCTATATACATCATCAAACAAATATCATAGATGAATTCTCAATTTTGGGTATTGAGACTAGCTTTCATTTGAGGTAGCAGAATTGCATGGTTTTTGGCATTTTGGGACATTGTGCATCTGGAATGATGAATGTTTTCTCCTTCTCGTAGCATATATTTCATCAAAATGAAATGAGTGCATATTCATATATTTGCATAACTTTTGATTTAGTCAAAAAACAATATTGTCCACGCCATTTTCCTTTTGAGAAACAACAACCTTAAAAATAAAGCACTAAACTAAACATTGAATCAACATTTTTATATTTTCTGGTAGAAAACCTACATCAGATTAGTTGTAGGGATTTGGAATAGGTGTGAAAGATAAATTTACAAAGCTACAAACAAACATAGAATCTTGTGTTAGGGATCGGTGAAATCCAATTTCTACATTTTGTCCTCAGAAGCCCTTCTTACACAAGGGTCAAATCTGAGGTCTCATTAAGACTCAAAGAGTTACTCACCCTTATTTGTTGGTCTTGGTGTAGATATTGCACATATTATGGGGGTCTATTGAAGGTATACCCACAATGATGAGTGGAAGCATTTCAAGTTGATTTTAGGCCAGATACCCTGCCCTTGCGCGTGGATCAGACTATCCACTGTTTCCCCATGCATCACGGTTGTAGTTGGTAACCTTAGTGGCCTATCTATTTAGGGTATTTACACAAGGTTATTGTGCAGGGGAAAGTATTCACAGTACCTGGAATCTATGTTGGCCAAAATCACTCGGGATCCTTGGAGGGTATACCCATGTTTATGTGTGGGAGCTTGCACCAAGGAGAAATTTTGTTAAGTAGGTTGTCAATGTAACTTTTCCACCCTCTCTATTTCATCCCCTTCTTACTTTGTTCTCACGATGTTGGATTTCATCACTAACTAGTGTGCTCATTGTGAGAAGGCTTTGTTTGCTTGTTTTATTACTAGATTTTTAGCGTGTGTTGTTTGTTCTCCCTAGCAGAATTTAGGTTGGATCTTTATTTTTTATGGTGTCATTTCTCAAAATGACCAATGAAGGAACCCCTTTGCCAGGGGAAACCTTTTCTTTTCCTTCTTATGGAAACATTGGTCCTCCTTACATTGCTACTTTGAGCCTTCCAGGTCTAACAATTGGGTTACCGGTATGGTTTTTTTCCACTATGGTGATACTGAATGCAGGTGCTTTAAATGCAAGCACACCACCCACACATGAACCTCATGTCGACCTTTCTCTTTCTTCGCCTGTCAGGTCTCCTTCCATTTCTCCTTCTTCACATAGTGAAATATCTAAAGCGAGTAGCCAGGTTGATAAGAAGAAGAAGAAATGGAAAGAGAAGAAGAAGAACCAAAAAAGGACCAAGCCTCCAACCATATCAGATGTTGGATCCAAAAAAATAGCTACTATTAATCATATTGGGAGTGTTGATGAGGTTGATAAGATTACAATGAAGAATCTGAAACCCAAATTCCCTTGCAGGATTTTTAAGGGTGACCACTTTCTGAGGGATTTCACTGGTCTCCCCAAGGTCTTAGAAATGTGGTCCTCCACATCATCGACCTCTGCTAGACATGATGGTGACACCACATCAACTACTGATGCTAAAGTTGGTAAGAAGAAGACAACTACCAAATTTCCTTGTATGTTATGTGAAGGTGATCATTATTATCACCTTTGTCCTCATATGGACGAGACTTCTTCTCTTTTGGAAAAGCTTCAACTTCCAACTGGCTATCTTAATATTTCCCCCAACCCAACATTAGTTGATGGAATGGTCAATCCGGTTCCATCCCTGTTCAGTCCAATTGATCAAGTGGTCAATCTAGTTTCATAGTCGATTGAACCACTAACCAAAGTAGTTGATCCAGTTCCATCATCAATCAACCCCACTTTTCATCTGAAAAGTGAAACCTAAGTGACTTATCCAGTCCCATCATTGGTCAGTCACACCCTTCATCTGAAGAGTTCCAACGTGGTCAATCCCACTCCTCCTTTGACAAGTGCCAAAGTGGTTGCTCCGGTCCCTTCATCAATCAGTCTGGTTGATCATGTCTTCAATCTGGTCACGTCCTTGGTTGAACCAGTTGACAAATTCATTGATCTGCTCCCATCTTCTATCGATCCCACTCTCCCATTAGAGAGGGAAACCCAAGCGGTCGATTTGTTTCCACCTATCGACCCCATTCTCTCCTTGGAGAATGAAAACCAAGTGGTCGATTTGATGTCATTATCAATCAATCTTACTCTCCCACTAGAGAATAAACCCGATTATGCCCACGTTTTTCTCGTTGGTACAAAATCTACCATGTTGGGGGGCATTCCTCCTTCTCTTGTGAAACCCCCTCCAAGTAACGAAGCCATCCTTTTTTATTGGGGTGTGCTAACTAGACCCTGTCTTCCCTCTCACATTCCCTTCAAGATTACAATGCAGGTTTGTGTTTGAGACATTCCTCATGCGCTGATAGATGAAGGTTCATCCATTAGTATTTTGTCCTCTATTTCTTGGCAAGATTTGGGTTATCCTCAGCTTGTGCTAGTTACCTAGACTATGTTTTATTTTAAGATAAGAACCAACCACCCTTTAGGGATCCTTCCTTAGTTTCCCATAACTTTGGGAGGGAAAATTGTCTTTGTTGATGTCATGGTAGTCCAAGACCCCTTGGATTTCAATTTACTCCTTGGGCGAGATTATATCTATTCCATGAAAGCTATTGTGTCCACTTTTTTCTATGTGATATCTTTCCCGCACAATGCAAGAATCATGACTATTGATCAAATTTCATTTGTTGGCCTTGACTTGACCATCAACCCAATGACCTCCCTGAATGGTTCTTATATGCAGTCAATATCACCCCTGCCACAAGTCAATTATGTGGCATTGTATCCCATGAATTCAAGTTCCGATGACTTAGATCCGGTAGTTGACATGGTGATATCTTAGGTAGGGCTATTGGAGCCTGATCTCCTTACCCCTAATGAGACCCCCGACATGTGTTCCTTCCAGATCATTCTTCTTCCATCCAGTGAAAATATCTTGGAAGCCATGACCGAGTTTTGTCCCTTGACATGGTCTGATTCTAGAGAGTTATCCTCTTGGAAGCCATGATCAAGAAGATTCCATGAGCATAGCTTCTCTTCTCTATGGAAATCTTGTTAAAAAATGAAATAGAAGTCACGAGCACAATTTTCCTCTCTCTAGCAAGCTCATTAAAATATGAAACAAAGGCTACGAGCATAGTTTTCCTCTGTGTAACAAGCTTGTTAAAAAATGAAACATAAATATTGGGATTGAGCCTGGCGCTTTGAGCATAGTTATTTTCCTATGTCAAGATCATTAAAAAATGAAACAGTCACCTCTCATACCAATTCGAGTCTTTTGTTAGGTATCATTTTTTAACCTTCATTTTATCCACTTGTATCCTTTTTCTCCATCTAGTATAGAAATTGGTGATAACCTTAAATTCAGTGAAGGATTTGAATCTTGGGGTGCATGTCTCTAGCCTTTTATTATCTTTTTGGATTTATACCATTATATTTTCAAGCTGGGGGCATAGTACCGACCATCCATGGGTATCCCAACCTTTGGAATTTACGTTGGGAATTTACAAGCATACTTTAATTTTGTTTCAAGATTGTGTAAAAATGAAACCAATACTAAGCTTAGTATTTGTTCTTTCTCGTGCTCGTAAATACATGAGAATGTAACTGAGTATAATTTTATCACTTTTTCGGACTCATAAAGGTTATACGAAAAAGGAACCCCTTGGATTCTTCTTTAAGCTCTTTTCAGACTCTCTAAACATGAAAATATTGCTGAGTGATCTTGCTTCCTTTCCCACTTGTTAAAAGGTTTGAAAGGGTGTATTTCAAGTGATAATTTATCTCTTTTTCAGCCTTGCGAGACTAAAATTATGAAAAAGGACAACTTGGAGTCATCTTTAAGTTCTTTTTAGACTCTCTAAACATAAAAAATCACTAAGTTTAGCTACTGTGGACTCATTAAAAAAATCATACATTGAAGGGCCCATACGGGACCGAACCTTTGCTTCTTCCAGTTTTTTAAATAAAGGAAGAGGGACTTACCAAAGGTGAGTTATATCGAGCATGTGTTATCCTCCTTAAACTCATTAAATAAAAAATAGGTACTCGTCTATCTGGATGGGGAGGGAATTGAAGGAAGCAAGCCAATCAATTTTTGAAAACATTACAAGTAACTCTTACAATATCCCTTGAACACGACACTTTGTATTTTCATACATTTTAATCCACTGAACCTCTACAGTGAACCAATCCTCTAAGTTTCTTTAATCCTTTGGGTCACCCGATGAAAGTCACAGTATCCATTGCATCGTCGTGTTTTTGTCCATGTCACGTTTCTATTGTTGTGCCTTAGTGTTCAAGGGAAGTATCTGCCTGGAGAGTAAGCCATCAAAAATATCTTGTTTCAATACCCGTGTCAGGCCATATTCATTTGATGTCTCTGGCCTTTGATTATCTTTTTGGAGTCAGGCCACTATCTTTTCAAGCTGGGGGCATAGTACTGATCATCCATGGGTATCACAACCTTTGGAATTTATGTTGGGAATTTACAAGCATAATTTAATTTTGTTTCAAGCTTGTGTAGAAATGAAACCAATACCGAGCTTAGTCTTTGTTCTTTCTCGTTCTCGTAAATACATGAGAATGTAACCGAGTATACATTTATCACCTTTTCAGACTCGTAAAGGTTATATGAAAAAGGAACCCACTAGATTCTCCTTTAAGCTCTTTTCAGACTCTAAACATGAAAATATTGTTGAGTGATATTGCTTCCTTTCCCAGTCATTAAAAGGTTTGAAAGGGAATCTTTTGAGTCATAATTTATCTCTTTTTTGGCCTCGTGAGACTAACATTACAAAAAAGGACAACCTGGAGTCATCTTTAAGTGCTTTTCAAACTCTCTAAACATGAAAAATCACTGAGTTTACCTTCTTTGGACTCGTTAAAAAAATCATACATTGAAGGGCCCATATGGGACCAGACCCTTACTTCTTCCAATTTGTTAAATAAAGGAGGAGGGACTTACTGAAGGTGAGTTATATCGATCATGAGTTATCCTCCTCAAGCTCGTTAAATCGAAAAGAGGTACTCATCTATCTGGATGGGGGGGAAATTGAAGGAAGCAAGCCAATCAATTTTTGAAAACATTACAAGTAACTCTTACAGTCTCCCTTGAACATGAAACTTTGTATTTTCANCTCTATTTCATCCCCTTCTTACTTTGTTCTCACGATGTTGGATTTCATCACTAACTAGTGTGCTCATTGTGAGAAGGCTTTGTTTGCTTGTTTTATTACTAGATTTTTAGCGTGTGTTGTTTGTTCTCCCTAGCAGAATTTAGGTTGGATCTTTATTTTTTATGGTGTCATTTCTCAAAATGACCAATGAAGGAACCCCTTTGCCAGGGGAAACCTTTTCTTTTCCTTCTTATGGAAACATTGGTCCTCCTTACATTGCTACTTTGAGCCTTCCAGGTCTAACAATTGGGTTACCGGTATGGTTTTTTTCCACTATGGTGATACTGAATGCAGGTGCTTTAAATGCAAGCACACCACCCACACATGAACCTCATGTCGACCTTTCTCTTTCTTCGCCTGTCAGGTCTCCTTCCATTTCTCCTTCTTCACATAGTGAAATATCTAAAGCGAGTAGCCAGGTTGATAAGAAGAAGAAGAAATGGAAAGAGAAGAAGAAGAACCAAAAAAGGACCAAGCCTCCAACCATATCAGATGTTGGATCCAAAAAAATAGCTACTATTAATCATATTGGGAGTGTTGATGAGGTTGATAAGATTACAATGAAGAATCTGAAACCCAAATTCCCTTGCAGGATTTTTAAGGGTGACCACTTTCTGAGGGATTTCACTGGTCTCCCCAAGGTCTTAGAAATGTGGTCCTCCACATCATCGACCTCTGCTAGACATGATGGTGACACCACATCAACTACTGATGCTAAAGTTGGTAAGAAGAAGACAACTACCAAATTTCCTTGTATGTTATGTGAAGGTGATCATTATTATCACCTTTGTCCTCATATGGACGAGACTTCTTCTCTTTTGGAAAAGCTTCAACTTCCAACTGGCTATCTTAATATTTCCCCCAACCCAACATTAGTTGATGGAATGGTCAATCCGGTTCCATCCCTGTTCAGTCCAATTGATCAAGTGGTCAATCTAGTTTCATAGTCGATTGAACCACTAACCAAAGTAGTTGATCCAGTTCCATCATCAATCAACCCCACTTTTCATCTGAAAAGTGAAACCTAAGTGACTTATCCAGTCCCATCATTGGTCAGTCACACCCTTCATCTGAAGAGTTCCAACGTGGTCAATCCCACTCCTCCTTTGACAAGTGCCAAAGTGGTTGCTCCGGTCCCTTCATCAATCAGTCTGGTTGATCATGTCTTCAATCTGGTCACGTCCTTGGTTGAACCAGTTGACAAATTCATTGATCTGCTCCCATCTTCTATCGATCCCACTCTCCCATTAGAGAGGGAAACCCAAGCGGTCGATTTGTTTCCACCTATCGACCCCATTCTCTCCTTGGAGAATGAAAACCAAGTGGTCGATTTGATGTCATTATCAATCAATCTTACTCTCCCACTAGAGAATAAACCCGATTATGCCCACGTTTTTCTCGTTGGTACAAAATCTACCATGTTGGGGGGCATTCCTCCTTCTCTTGTGAAACCCCCTCCAAGTAACGAAGCCATCCTTTTTTATTGGGGTGTGCTAACTAGACCCTGTCTTCCCTCTCACATTCCCTTCAAGATTACAATGCAGGTTTGTGTTTGAGACATTCCTCATGCGCTGATAGATGAAGGTTCATCCATTAGTATTTTGTCCTCTATTTCTTGGCAAGATTTGGGTTATCCTCAGCTTGTGCTAGTTACCTAGACTATGTTTTATTTTAAGATAAGAACCAACCACCCTTTAGGGATCCTTCCTTAGTTTCCCATAACTTTGGGAGGGAAAATTGTCTTTGTTGATGTCATGGTAGTCCAAGACCCCTTGGATTTCAATTTACTCCTTGGGCGAGATTATATCTATTCCATGAAAGCTATTGTGTCCACTTTTTTCTATGTGATATCTTTCCCGCACAATGCAAGAATCATGACTATTGATCAAATTTCATTTGTTGGCCTTGACTTGACCATCAACCCAATGACCTCCCTGAATGGTTCTTATATGCAGTCAATATCACCCCTGCCACAAGTCAATTATGTGGCATTGTATCCCATGAATTCAAGTTCCGATGACTTAGATCCGGTAGTTGACATGGTGATATCTTAGGTAGGGCTATTGGAGCCTGATCTCCTTACCCCTAATGAGACCCCCGACATGTGTTCCTTCCAGATCATTCTTCTTCCATCCAGTGAAAATATCTTGGAAGCCATGACCGAGTTTTGTCCCTTGACATGGTCTGATTCTAGAGAGTTATCCTCTTGGAAGCCATGATCAAGAAGATTCCATGAGCATAGCTTCTCTTCTCTATGGAAATCTTGTTAAAAAATGAAATAGAAGTCACGAGCACAATTTTCCTCTCTCTAGCAAGCTCATTAAAATATGAAACAAAGGCTACGAGCATAGTTTTCCTCTGTGTAACAAGCTTGTTAAAAAATGAAACATAAATATTGGGATTGAGCCTGGCGCTTTGAGCATAGTTATTTTCCTATGTCAAGATCATTAAAAAATGAAACAGTCACCTCTCATACCAATTCGAGTCTTTTGTTAGGTATCATTTTTTAACCTTCATTTTATCCACTTGTATCCTTTTTCTCCATCTAGTATAGAAATTGGTGATAACCTTAAATTCAGTGAAGGATTTGAATCTTGGGGTGCATGTCTCTAGCCTTTTATTATCTTTTTGGATTTATACCATTATATTTTCAAGCTGGGGGCATAGTACCGACCATCCATGGGTATCCCAACCTTTGGAATTTACGTTGGGAATTTACAAGCATACTTTAATTTTGTTTCAAGATTGTGTAAAAATGAAACCAATACTGAGCTTAGTCTTTGTTCTTTCTCGTGCTCGTAAATACATGAAAATGTAACTGAGTATAATTTTATCACTTTTTCGGACTCATAAAGGTTATACGAAAAAGGAACCCCTTGGATTCTTCTTTAATCTCTTTTCAGACTCTCTAAACATGAAAATATTGCTGAGTGATCTTGCTTCCTTTCCCACTCGTTAAAAGGTTTGAAAGGGTGTCTTTCAAGTGATAATTTATCTCTTTTTCAGCCTTATGAGACTAAAATTATGAAAAAGGACAACCTGGAGTCGTCTTTAAGTTCTTTTTAGACTCTCTAAACATGAAAAATCACTAAGTTTACCTTCTGTGGACTCATTAAAAAAATCATACATTGAAGGGCCCATACGGGACCGAACCTTTACTTCTTCCAGTTTTTTAAATAAAGGAAGAGGGATTTACCAAAGGTGAGTTATATCGAGCATGTGTTATCCTCCTTAAGATCATTAAATAAAAAATAGGTACTCGTCTATCTGGATGGGGGGGAAATTGAAGGAAGCAAGCCAATCAATTTTTGAAAACATTACAAGTAACTCTTACAATCTCCCTTGAACAAGACACTTTGTATTTTCATACATTTTAATCCATTGAACCTCTACAGTGAACCAATCCTCTGAGTTTCTTTAATCCTTTGGGTCACCTGATGAAAGTCACAGTATCCACTGCATCATCGTGTTTTGGTCCATGTCACGTTTCTGTTTTTGTGCCTCAGTGTTCAAGGGAAGTATCTGCTTGGAGAGTCAGCCATCAAAAATATCTTGTTTCAATACCCATGTCAAGCCATGTTCATTTGATGTCTCTGGCCTTTGATTATCTTTTTGGAGTCATGCCACTATATTTTCAAGCTAGGGGCATAGTACTGATCATCCATGGGTATCACAACCTTTGGAATTTATGTTGGGAATTTACAAGCATACTTTAATTTTGTTTCAAGCTTGTGTAGAAATGAAACCAATACCGAGCTTAGTCTTTGTTCTTTCTCGTTCTTGTAAATACATGAGAATGTAACCGAGTATACATTTATCACTTTTTCAGACTCGTAAAGGTTATATGAAAAAGGAACCCACTAGAGTCTCCTTTAAGCTCTTTTCAGACTCTAAACATGAAAATATTGTTGAGTGATATTGCTTCCTTTCCCAGTCATTAAAAGGTTTGAAAGGGAATATTTTGAGTCATAATTTATCTCTTTTTTGGCCTCGCGAGACTAACATTACAAAAAAGGACAACCTGGAGTCATCTTTAAGTGCTTTTCAAACTCTCTAAACATGAAAAATCACTGAGTTTACCTTCTCTAGACTCATTAAAAAAATCATACATTGAAGGGCCCATATGGGACCAAACCCTTACTTCTTCCAATTTGTTAAATAAAGGAGGAGGGACTTACCAAAGGTGAGTTATATCGAGCATGAGTTATCCTCCTCAAGCTCATTAAATCAAAAAGAGGTACTCATCTATCTGGATGGGGGGGAAATTGAAGGAAGCAAGCCAATCAATTTTTGAAAACATTACAAGTAACTCTTACAGTCTCCCTTGAACATGACACTTTGTATTTTCATGCATTTTAATCTATTGAACCTCTGCATTGAACAAATCCTCTGAGTTTCTTTACTCGTTTGGGTCACCCAAAAAGAGTCACAGTATCCACTGCATCATCATGGTTTGGTCCATGTCATGTTTCTGTTGTTGTGCCTCAATGTTCAAGCGAAGTATCTGCCTTGAGATTCAGCCATAAAAAATATCTTGTTTCAATACCTGTGTCAGTCCATGTTCATTTGATATACCAATTTACATCGATGTGTCAGTTTTGTTTCATTTATGGGGGATACATCAATGCCCTCCTATGACGATTATGTTCCTATCAACTTCAACACATTATCTAGGAACTTGACTTAGAAACCAATTAGTACCTTGGGACCTGCATGCTTCAATGGTAGGCCTCCTCACTTCCGACTGTGGGTTTACATTAATGACCCCTGATCAGGTGATTCTATGAATGTTTGACTTCATATCATCTATTCACATTCATTGGAATGGAGTAGGTTACCTTGGGAATCATTGACATCAATGGTGATTTCCCTCGCACTTGCTAACAGTTTACCTCATTGACCGGTAATCAAGGGGTTTCTTCCATGTTTGACATCAGAACATCTATTCACATGGTTAGAATCATATCGCATCGGGATCTGTAAGAAGACCCTGGGTTAAGTAATCACTCTGATATGTACTTTGCCAAGGTTGTGACAAAGTTTCTCTTGAATATTGACACATATGCTGTCACATAGATCCACTTTGTATTGGTTTGTGGCTATGTATTGTCTTCTCATAGATGCACTATGTATTTTTCATGGATATGATCAGTTCATGTCATGGAAGTATATATCCACATTGTATCTTTGGTGGATATACTCTTTGTTAATATAATTATGGATCCGTAGTGTATTTTATGGTGGCCATATCTTGCAAGTCTTTATCACCCAAGCATAGGTATGCATGCCTTGGGTTTGAAACATATCATAACATTTGTTTGATGTTTGTGTGTAGCTTCTACCAGGTTTTCCGAGTCCATACCCTTTCTTGAAAAATTCTACAAAGTACTTCAGTCATCAGTTTCCATGTTCTAACTTTGCACTTTGGGGGGTAATCTGTTACACATCAAAATTACTCATTTCGATTATGACCCATTGTCGTCATCGCAAGTGTCATAAATGTCATAAGTTTTACAAACATGATATTATCATCTTGCCTATGTCGTGTCTCTAATGACATCATAAGGACACATAAGACACCTTCAAATATTGGTTTAAGAAGGATAAATCATCTGATGAGGAGTACAAAGCATGTTCCATGAAGAAAACTACTTAAAAATCAATTTTGAAGGCCAACGCTCCCCTACCCACTGTCAGGGAGTGCCAACACTTCCTATTCCTCTTTGGGGGAGAATTGCAACACTCACGACACCATTATGGGGGAGTGTTGGGTTTTTTTAAAGGAATTTTGGAAAACGCTCCCCTACCCATTGTCAGGGAGTGCCAACACTCCCTAACCTTATTTGAGGGAGCATTGCAATACTATATGTGCCCTTCTAAGGGAGCGCTGGGCTGTTTGAGGGAATCTTTGACTGTTGAGGAAAATTAGGGAAAAATCCCCCTCATCTCTGGAGTTGGTTGGATTTGGATCTGAGGTCAAGGATACATCTTATGGAAGATCCAAAACTGATGGAGAAGGATCCTCAACCTATCCAAATAATCTCTAAGGTGGTTGGGCCTCTCCAAGTTTATATAAGGAGGCCTTCTCATGGTGAAACGACATAGCTGATTACAAGCATCAAATTTATGATCTCATAAGGGATGATTACGAGTAAAGCATATTCATTTCGATGGTGGATTATTTGAGCAAGGGGATGGACAAAAATATCTTGGTGAATCTGCTACATCTACATATATGGTTGTAAGCACTTTTTTTTGTTTTCATTAATATTTATATGTGCCTAGCCTATTTCGTTTTCAAGGTTTTGTTTATTCTACATTAACTTGTCTCTATTAGATAGATCCGATATCAAGCTAATCTTAGTAGAATAGGAACCTTGTTCTTTTTTTGTTTGATTTACATGACTTATCGAGGAGCTTGGGGATCAAAGCTCAACTTGGATTGCGAAAGGAAAAGCATCGTTAAAAAGTTACACCTTTCTTCCTCTTCTATATACATTAGTTTAGCTAGGTTTAAAAGGATGTCAGTGACCAATGTTACCACCCTTTCTATCTTGTTTATAGGGGTCTAGTATCCAAGAGAGAATCCACTTGTCTGCAAGGGGATTTCTCTGTAACAATATGGGGAGAGAGAGGAGGCGAAGAGGGACATAAAGAGAGAAGATAAGATGGGGAAGAGAGAGAGGGAGATTGAGAGAGAGAGAGGGGGGGAGAGAGTGAATAAGGGATAGGGAGATGGAGAGAGAGGGGGGCAGAGAGGGAACGAGGGATAGGGAGAGTGAGGTAAGAGAGAAATAGAGGAATATAGAGGGTGAGAAGGGAAGAGGGGGGGGTGGAGAGAGAGATAGAGGGAATTTATTTTTGTTAATGAGAAAACACACACATTACTATTTCTAATAACATGTGCACACTTTAGTAATTCATGTGCACTTTAGGAGCATGTGCATTCCTAAAGAGCACGGACGTTATTTGAATTTCAATTTTTTTTGGGTGGGATTGAAAGTTTTAATATACATGTTTTTTGAGCTAGTTTCGTTAGATTTAGGTTCAGGATGATAAACCTAGTTGTTCGGTTTAGAAATACATAAAAAAAACTCATTTTTTATGAATTTCTCTCCATATCTCTATTTTTTATGTCATTTTTCTATAGGCTGCACAATTCAGTTATTGATGAAACTACAAACACATATATATATGGCTTTGTAGATTTTAATTATATAATATTCTTTTAAAATCAATAATTTTTACTATTTTTAATCTATTTTTGTCTTGACATATATCAAAATCCTAGAGTACATACCTCTCTTATTTCTACTATAACTTTTTTTTGGCTTAACAATTTCTCAAATGATTTATTTGCGTCACTACAGACGACTTATATATACAATCTAAAAACAAAATAAATTGGTTTGATCATGTTAAGACGCTCTTAGCCTGCATGAAAAAAAGACGTTGTGATTTCAAAGATATGTTGACTTTGATAATTTTTAAAAAAGATAAAATTAATATTATATATTTCAAAAAAAATAGATGGAAAAATTAAAATGGGTTTTCTATAAGTATACAAGTTTTTGGAATGAAATTCCATTGGTAAGGTACTCAACACCTACACGAACAAAAACATATACCTTATATTTTGTTGGAAAAATAGGATACCACTATTAGAAAAAATCTAAATTGACATATTTATTCACAATGTCTATGAAGCAAAGTTCTATATTTGGAAATATAATTAAATTTCCTATGTTTAATCTTCTTACACCATATTCAAATTCATTGTAAAAGTACCTTGAATTATCCCTCCAAGTTAACATATTGTTATTTTTCCAGGTTTACATTGCCATTAACGTGTCATGAGAGACCATCATTATCTTGAACTCACCCTAGAGTGTGATGGAAACATGTGTATTCCTTGGATATGTATTTCGAATGAGCTATCATGGGCCTAAAACAAAGATTGTTTGGAAAAGTTATGACCCTGAGAATTTTATGTACCAACTTACCCCATGGGGGCCCACATGAATTTTGGCGCTTCATCTCCTAGGGTTAATTTTGAATGTCTGGGGTTTTCTCATTTATTATTTATGTTAAAAAATCCTTTTGAGCCTCATTCTAACCATCGTCTTATGAATGAGTGTAGTCGTCACATCTCTTTTTAGATATAAGCTTCCACCATTCGAGCAAGTTTGTTTCATTATGCATTTTTATAGTTTCATCATATTCTCTTTATTAATATAAGTCAAATTTTACTGTACCTTTCTGTATTTATTTCATATACATATGTATTTCATTTCATTCCATTTATAAATACATATCAATGGTACTAGATAATTCTTTTATTTATTTGTTTCTTTGTGCATGTCCCCAACGAGGTTAGTGTACAAGGACTTGGGACTCGAAGTGGTTGATCATTTGCAAGACCATCCATGTAGATCATGAAGGCCTCCCATGGCGAAAGAAAAGTGATATGATAGAGAAATAAATCCTTTTAAATTATTGCTCGAGGAATCCCTCGCGTGACAAAGAAATGAGATGATGGATAAATTTCCACAGATCCTTCAACGGTTGCCAACAAGCAATGCATCTTCTTCAAGCATCCATACTGCCCCCTTAAAGGTACATCTCAATTTTGATATCCCCTTATTTCAAGGCCATATAGATGAAAATGCTATAGATAAATGGTTGAATCTGCTAGAAGGGTATTTTTAGTCATGTTGATGTTTGAATCAATTAGGAACAAAGCCGCAACCTCACGAGGATGTAAATCCCACTGCGTTTTTATAAAGGTGGTACTCATATTTACTTTAATATTTTCTTGGGATTCTAGATACTCAAAATATGGGACTTGACAAAAGTCTATCATGCTAATGAAAGAAATATAAATATTGTAAGAAAGATAAACAAAAAATGATTTGTTTTCTTTTTAAATAAATTTCCTAAGTATGAACCAGGAACCGTAGGAATTCACACATTTAAATAAAATAAGAAAAATTTCCTCACACCCATCATAGTTTAAAATAAGTATTTCTTATCACATAAAAATAAAAATAACATGATTTGCCTGCATAAGATCACTTTAAGAGAGAGGGCACATGGGTAGCTCAAATACATATAATGATAGATCAATCTCAAATACTTTATACTCAAATATTAGAGTTACAAACCACGGTCAAAACTGATCCCGAAATAGCTCTCTTGAAATTTCTAAAAAAATATATAGTCTATTACATATTCTTTGAAATTTAAAATATGTTTCTCTTAAAGACTCTGAGTGGGGCTCCCGCGGACCNTTTTTACTATTTTTAATCTATTTTTGTCTTGACATATATCAAAATCCTAGAGTACATACCTCTCTTATTTCTACTATAACTTTTTTTTGGCTTAACAATTTCTCAAATGATTTATTTGCGTCACTACAGACGACTTATATATACAATCTAAAAACAAAATAAATTGGTTTGATCATGTTAAGACGCTCTTAGCCTGCATGAAAAAAAGACGTTGTGATTTCAAAGATATGTTGACTTTGATAATTTTTAAAAAAGATAAAATTAATATTATATATTTCAAAAAAAATAGATGGAAAAATTAAAATGGGTTTTCTATAAGTATACAAGTTTTTGGAATGAAATTCCATTGGTAAGGTACTCAACACCTACACGAACAAAAACATATACCTTATATTTTGTTGGAAAAATAGGATACCACTATTAGAAAAAATCTAAATTGACATATTTATTCACAATGTCTATGAAGCAAAGTTCTATATTTGGAAATATAATTAAATTTCCTATGTTTAATCTTCTTACACCATATTCAAATTCATTGTAAAAGTACCTTGAATTATCCCTCCAAGTTAACATATTGTTATTTTTCCAGGTTTACATTGCCATTAACGTGTCATGAGAGACCATCATTATCTTGAACTCACCCTAGAGTGTGATGGAAACATGTGTATTCCTTGGATATGTATTTCGAATGAGCTATCATGGGCCTAAAACAAAGATTGTTTGGAAAAGTTATGACCCTGAGAATTTTATGTACCAACTTACCCCATGGGGGCCCACATGAATTTTGGCGCTTCATCTCCTAGGGTTAATTTTGAATGTCTGGGGTTTTCTCATTTATTATTTATGTTAAAAAATCCTTTTGAGCCTCATTCTAACCATCGTCTTATGAATGAGTGTAGTCGTCACATCTCTTTTTAGATATAAGCTTCCACCATTCGAGCAAGTTTGTTTCATTATGCATTTTTATAGTTTCATCATATTCTCTTTATTAATATAAGTCAAATTTTACTGTACCTTTCTGTATTTATTTCATATACATATGTATTTCATTTCATTCCATTTATAAATACATATCAATGGTACTAGATAATTCTTTTATTTATTTGTTTCTTTGTGCATGTCCCCAACGAGGTTAGTGTACAAGGACTTGGGACTCGAAGTGGTTGATCATTTGCAAGACCATCCATGTAGATCATGAAGGCCTCCCATGGCGAAAGAAAAGTGATATGATAGAGAAATAAATCCTTTTAAATTATTGCTCGAGGAATCCCTCGCGTGACAAAGAAATGAGATGATGGATAAATTTCCACAGATCCTTCAACGGTTGCCAACAAGCGATGCATCTTCTTCAAGCATCCAGACTGCCCCCTTAAAGGTACATGTCAATTTTGATATCCCCTTATTTCAAGGCCATATAGATGAAAATGCTATAGATAAATGGTTGAATCTGCTAGAAGGGTATTTTTTAGTCATGTTGATGTTTGAATCAATTAGGAACAAAACCGCAACCTCACGAGGATGTAAATCACCCTGCGTTTTTATAGAGGTGGTACTCATATTTACTTTAATATTTTCTTGGGATTCTAGATACTCAAAATATTGGACTTGACAAAAGTCTATAATGGTAATGAAAGAAATATAAATATCGTAAGAAAGATAAACAAAAAATGATTTGTTTTCTTTTTAAATAAATTTCCTAAGTATGGACCAGGAACCGTAGGAATTCACACATTTAAATAAAATAAGAAAAATTTCCTCACACCCATCATAGTTTAAAATAAATATTTCTTATCACATAAAAATAAAAAGAACATGATTTGCCTGCATTAGATCACTTTAACAGAGAGGGCACATGGGTAGCTCAAATACATATAATGATAGATCAATCTCAAATACTTTATACTCAAATATTAGAGTTACAAACCACGGTCGAAACTGATCCTGAAATAGCTCTCTTGAAATTTCTAAAAAAATATATAGTCTATTACATATTCTTTGAAATTTAAAATATGTTTCTCTTAAAGACTCGGATTGGGGCTCCCGCGGACCATAAAGAAAATATACACAAGAATGAATCTTGTAGAAGGAATATTGTGGGCATAAAAGGAACAAAAATACTATGATGGTCTCTTCTATATTCATTTTCTTATTGTTGTCATTTTATTGTCTTCATCTATGGTTACATGAACCGTCTCAACTATTTCTTGCCCTTCTAGAAATTATCGTAAAAGTCTCTTCTTGAAACATTTCATTTAATTAATGCCTCATTAATTCCTCATTAATGAATTCAAATCATTAATACTTGTATATTGAAAGTGGGTCCCTCTCCTTTTTTTTCATAAAATTTTTAATTAAAATTTAATTTTTTGAAATTTAATTAATTTCCCTTTAAAAGAGAATGACTTTGTTTTAATTCTATGGGAATTATAATATTTTTTTATACATATAAATATTTAATATGTGATCTTCATTGTCGTATCTTTCCAACGATATTAAATTTGTCCTAATCCATCACCTGGATCTCAAGATATGAGCTCATGAAGTTCAGTTGTCATGTAGGCCCATTAAAAAATGAAGTTGACTGATATTTTAATTTATGAGAAAAAGGTATCAACATTCATCACTTAAAACCTATACCACCATATTCTACATTGAAATACATTTCCAACGGTATAACATTTGCTGCTAAATAAGGCCGGGAGATGAAGATATACCCATTGCAAGATCACTACTCAGCCACCATCAATCAAGTTTGATTGGTAAATGTGGACCCTTCATTTAATTTTGACCTCCTTTGATGAATTTTCAATTTTATTCATTATTATTATCCCACACATACGAGAATAAAATATTATTATTGGTATACAATGTTAAGTGTAAAATACACTTGACAAGAAGTAAAGAAGAGAGGAGATTATGGAGCTTGGAGGATTCGACCCTTGGAAAATTGTTGAATATAATAATAATTTTTCATGCCTAGTTAACCATCAATATGCCTAGTCAACAATGATGAGTCACCCAACCAAATGTTTCCACATGTCATCACTTGGTATGCCAATAATAAACCAATAAGAACCTTCCATATGTCATCCAATAAAATCATGCCATGTGTCATTTTTGTATCATGCCACGTGTCTCCATCAATTAGTTTCCATGTGGCACCATCCATTTAACTTCCATGTGGATATATTTCGTTGGTTAATAAAGTGCCATGTATCACTTGGAGATATTCCTCATACAACTTTGGATAGGAAAAATATTATTAAAATAATATGGCGGGTTCACGAGTTTACGTGAATGTAGAGGTAGGTGAGGAAATCACCACAGACCCATGGTAATACATAGTAAGGAATGAGTGTGAAAATTTCCAAGTGTAGGTGAAGTAAATATTTGTAAAATATTATAAGTCTTGAGAATCGGTTGGACAGATTTTCATATAACATATGAAATAAACATCACCAACCATCACCAACCCACTAACCCATGAACCCACACTAACTCATATATATTTGGCTAAGTGTTGGAGAAGTTACATAGTAAAGAGTAGTAAAAAGAGTTGTGTGCATTATGAATATGGTGGAAGTCAAAGTGCATTGTGAGGCTGGCGAAGATCAAACATACTCTTAAGAAATATCACCAACCCACCAACCCGAGTAAGCCATAGTAAATATGACTCAGTCTAGAAAGTATATAATGGATCACGTGAAATATGGAAAGAAATATATGTGAAACAAAAGGAATTAAGTGATATTTGGGAAAATAAAAAAAGGGAAAATGAAAGAAATAGAAAAATGGGATAATGAAAATGGAAAGGAAAATTAAAAGAAATGGGAAAATAAAGGAAAATGGAAATGAATGTGAACTTTGAAAGGAATAAGGAAAAATGGTTAAGTGCGGAGGATGGTAAGGGGAATATTAAATTTATGAGACAATCGGAAAAATGACTAATTATAAAATCATATAATGAATAGAGGTGAAGGGAAATAAGAGGAGAGAACATGTCACTTAGAACGTTTTTCATATTTTTTCTTGTAATACCTCCATTGGAGTTCTCGACAGAAGTATGTGTATCTTGGTCATGGAGTCTCCGATTTTGATTCCTTGAAATGCATGGAAAAGATGATACCAAGAGTTGTGCAATGAACATATAATAGTTCAAAATTTTTCATCTTCAAATATAATTTTTGTTTTATTATTCCAGGAGTGGGAACATATAGGTGACCAAATTTTGGCCAATAGGTCCATAATTTTTTCAATAGAGAAAATATTACCGTTGCGATCCCTAAGGTTTCTCTACATGTCAAGGATTGATGGGAAACTTACTTTGAGAAAAGGGCCATTGAGGAATCTGTAATATCTGTGGTCTCCCCCACATGATATTATTTCAAGGATTCTATTAAGGAACAATATTACCATGTTGGAAGCTACGAAGACCAGTATACAAGATGGACCACCCTATGATAGGAAAGGAACCAAAAAATACCATATTTCAAAAATATATTCCATACCTTGTGCACCAAGATAGGTGTCAAGGAATCTGAATGAAATCTAGTGCTCAAGTACCACAATTGTCTTCATAGATATATCCAAATAGAAATGAATTTTTTGTACATCTCATCAATGGGCACAGCATATAGATATGCTAGAATAATAGAGCTTAAATTCAAACAAAAGAAGTGAGAGTTTGGATCTACAAATTCATCACAACAGAAGAAGGGAAAAGGAAGATCCAACCCATAGAACAAATTACGCAAATCCCCTTCCCTCCAAATGCATACTCAACCTCCCAGTCTTGGATAGCTCAAAATGTTGAGTCGCAGTGACTCTTTAGGTCCTTGCGGTTACCCAAAACCACAATACATACACATGCTCATTTTCCCCAAGTGACCACGGCTATGACCGTGGGTCTATCCCTTCATGATTCGAACTTCAGGGATATCCTGAGATTTTCTTTCAATTTCTTTCAAAGAATTCTTCTCTGAATATTTAGACTTTCGCCACATGTTTCCTCATATTTTCCAACCCCCCTATGGCTCAGGTTCAGTGATTTCGTGAAACTCTTTCTCTCTCGCCCATGAACATTCAGATTTTTGAACTGGGGATTCCTTAATCCTTTGCCATGTTCTTTTCTCACAATTAACAGCTGAGATCTAATCGTGAGTTTAGACTTCGCGATTCTACACTTGCACTCCTCCCAGATTTCATGAACTATGAAGTTCCAAAGCACCTTATGAACAACCCTCACATAGTTCTCCCAGATCTGACAATCTAAAATCATTTGTCTCCCTGTGGAACAAATCTTGTCCACTTGCCTTTTGTGGAAACTTCAGGGACATCTCTCCTTGAAGACTTTATGTCACTCTCACTCCTGAGCTTTTCTTTCTCACTTTATCTGGTTCCTATGAACACATTCTTCTACACTTAGTCAAAATCCTAACCTATGCAGACTTTGCAATGTGTTCTCTCCTCTGTAACTAAAATCACATTGGTTCTCTCTTGAGCTTTCGAGTAGAAAACGTGGTCACACACTCCTTGCGGATGCTATACACTCCTTGCACTCACTTGTGGAAGAGAAACAATTGAAATCTTTTCACTCTTCATAGTGACTCATATATTCAACCTTGTAAATGAATTCATGGATACAAAAGCAAGGAATAACAGAGAAATGANGTGATATGATAGAGAAATAAATCCTTTTAAATTATTGCTCGAGGAATCCCTCGCGTGACAAAGAAATGAGATGATGGATAAATTTCCACAGATCCTTCAACGGTTGCCAACAAGCGATGCATCTTCTTCAAGCATCCAGACTGCCCCCTTAAAGGTACATGTCAATTTTGATATCCCCTTATTTCAAGGCCATATAGATGAAAATGCTATAGATAAATGGTTGAATCTGCTAGAAGGGTATTTTTTAGTCATGTTGATGTTTGAATCAATTAGGAACAAAACCGCAACCTCACGAGGATGTAAATCACCCTGCGTTTTTATAGAGGTGGTACTCATATTTACTTTAATATTTTCTTGGGATTCTAGATACTCAAAATATTGGACTTGACAAAAGTCTATAATGGTAATGAAAGAAATATAAATATCGTAAGAAAGATAAACAAAAAATGATTTGTTTTCTTTTTAAATAAATTTCCTAAGTATGGACCAGGAACCGTAGGAATTCACACATTTAAATAAAATAAGAAAAATTTCCTCACACCCATCATAGTTTAAAATAAATATTTCTTATCACATAAAAATAAAAAGAACATGATTTGCCTGCATTAGATCACTTTAACAGAGAGGGCACATGGGTAGCTCAAATACATATAATGATAGATCAATCTCAAATACTTTATACTCAAATATTAGAGTTACAAACCACGGTCGAAACTGATCCTGAAATAGCTCTCTTGAAATTTCTAAAAAAATATATAGTCTATTACATATTCTTTGAAATTTAAAATATGTTTCTCTTAAAGACTCGGATTGGGGCTCCCGCGGACCATAAAGAAAATATACACAAGAATGAATCTTGTAGAAGGAATATTGTGGGCATAAAAGGAACAAAAATACTATGATGGTCTCTTCTATATTCATTTTCTTATTGTTGTCATTTTATTGTCTTCATCTATGGTTACATGAACCGTCTCAACTATTTCTTGCCCTTCTAGAAATTATCGTAAAAGTCTCTTCTTGAAACATTTCATTTAATTAATGCCTCATTAATTCCTCATTAATGAATTCAAATCATTAATACTTGTATATTGAAAGTGGGTCCCTCTCCTTTTTTTTCATAAAATTTTTAATTAAAATTTAATTTTTTGAAATTTAATTAATTTCCCTTTAAAAGAGAATGACTTTGTTTTAATTCTATGGGAATTATAATATTTTTTTATACATATAAATATTTAATATGTGATCTTCATTGTCGTATCTTTCCAACGATATTAAATTTGTCCTAATCCATCACCTGGATCTCAAGATATGAGCTCATGAAGTTCAGTTGTCATGTAGGCCCATTAAAAAATGAAGTTGACTGATATTTTAATTTATGAGAAAAAGGTATCAACATTCATCACTTAAAACCTATACCACCATATTCTACATTGAAATACATTTCCAACGGTATAACATTTGCTGCTAAATAAGGCCGGGAGATGAAGATATACCCATTGCAAGATCACTACTCAGCCACCATCAATCAAGTTTGATTGGTAAATGTGGACCCTTCATTTAATTTTGACCTCCTTTGATGAATTTTCAATTTTATTCATTATTATTATCCCACACATACGAGAATAAAATATTATTATTGGTATACAATGTTAAGTGTAAAATACACTTGACAAGAAGTAAAGAAGAGAGGAGATTATGGAGCTTGGAGGATTCGACCCTTGGAAAATTGTTGAATATAATAATAATTTTTCATGCCTAGTTAACCATCAATATGCCTAGTCAACAATGATGAGTCACCCAACCAAATGTTTCCACATGTCATCACTTGGTATGCCAATAATAAACCAATAAGAACCTTCCATATGTCATCCAATAAAATCATGCCATGTGTCATTTTTGTATCATGCCACGTGTCTCCATCAATTAGTTTCCATGTGGCACCATCCATTTAACTTCCATGTGGATATATTTCGTTGGTTAATAAAGTGCCATGTATCACTTGGAGATATTCCTCATACAACTTTGGATAGGAAAAATATTATTAAAATAATATGGCGGGTTCACGAGTTTACGTGAATGTAGAGGTAGGTGAGGAAATCACCACAGACCCATGGTAATACATAGTAAGGAATGAGTGTGAAAATTTCCAAGTGTAGGTGAAGTAAATATTTGTAAAATATTATAAGTCTTGAGAATCGGTTGGACAGATTTTCATATAACATATGAAATAAACATCACCAACCATCACCAACCCACTAACCCATGAACCCACACTAACTCATATATATTTGGCTAAGTGTTGGAGAAGTTACATAGTAAAGAGTAGTAAAAAGAGTTGTGTGCATTATGAATATGGTGGAAGTCAAAGTGCATTGTGAGGCTGGCGAAGATCAAACATACTCTTAAGAAATATCACCAACCCACCAACCCGAGTAAGCCATAGTAAATATGACTCAGTCTAGAAAGTATATAATGGATCATGTGAAATATGGAAAGAAATATGAAAATATGAAAAATGAAAAGAAATATATGTGAAATAAAAGGAATTAAGTGATATTTGGGAAAATAAAAAAAGGGAAAATGAAAGAAATAGAAAAATGGGATAATGAAAATGGAAAGGAAAATTAAAAGAAATGGGAAAATAAAGGAAAATGGAAATGAATGTGAACTTTGAAAGGAATAAGGAAAAATGGTTAAGTGTGGAGGATGGTAAGGGGAATATTAAATTTATGAGACAATGGGAAAAATGACTAATTATACAATCATATAATGAATAGAGGTGAAGGGAAATAAGAGGAGAGAACATGTCACTTAGAACATTTTTCATATTTTTTCTTGTAATACCTCTATTGGAGTTCTCGACAGAAGTATGTGTATCTTGGTCATGGAGTCTCTGATTTTGATTCCTTGAAATGCATGGAAAATATGATACCAAGAGTTGTGCAATGAACATATAATAGTTCAAAATTTTTCATCTTCAAATATAATTTTTGTTTTATTATTCCAGGAGTGGGAACATATAGGTGACCAAATTTTGGTCAATAGGTCCATAATTTTTTCAATAGAGAAAAGATTACCGTTGCGATCCCTAAGGTTTCTCTGCATGTCAAGGATTGATGGGAAACTTACTTTGAGAAAAGGGCCATTGAGGAATCTGTAATATTTGTGGTCTCCCCCACATGATATTATTTCAAGGATTCTATTAAGGAACAATATTACCATGTTGGANAGAAATAGAAAAATGGGATAATGAAAATGGAAAGGAAAATTAAAAGAAATGGGAAAATAAAGGAAAATGGAAATGAATGTGAACTTTGAAAGGAATAAGGAAAAATGGTTAAGTGCGGAGGATGGTAAGGGGAATATTAAATTTATGAGACAATCGGAAAAATGACTAATTATAAAATCATATAATGAATAGAGGTGAAGGGAAATAAGAGGAGAGAACATGTCACTTAGAACGTTTTTCATATTTTTTCTTGTAATACCTCCATTGGAGTTCTCGACAGAAGTATGTGTATCTTGGTCATGGAGTCTCCGATTTTGATTCCTTGAAATGCATGGAAAAGATGATACCAAGAGTTGTGCAATGAACATATAATAGTTCAAAATTTTTCATCTTCAAATATAATTTTTGTTTTATTATTCCAGGAGTGGGAACATATAGGTGACCAAATTTTGGCCAATAGGTCCATAATTTTTTCAATAGAGAAAATATTACCGTTGCGATCCCTAAGGTTTCTCTACATGTCAAGGATTGATGGGAAACTTACTTTGAGAAAAGGGCCATTGAGGAATCTGTAATATCTGTGGTCTCCCCCACATGATATTATTTCAAGGATTCTATTAAGGAACAATATTACCATGTTGGAAGCTACGAAGACCAGTATACAAGATGGACCACCCTATGATAGGAAAGGAACCAAAAAATACCATATTTCAAAAATATATTCCATACCTTGTGCACCAAGATAGGTGTCAAGGAATCTGAATGAAATCTAGTGCTCAAGTACCACAATTGTCTTCATAGATATATCCAAATAGAAATGAATTTTTTGTACATCTCATCAATGGGCACAGCATATAGATATGCTAGAATAATAGAGCTTAAATTCAAACAAAAGAAGTGAGAGTTTGGATCTACAAATTCATCACAACAGAAGAAGGGAAAAGGAAGATCCAACCCATAGAACAAATTACGCAAATCCCCTTCCCTCCAAATGCATACTCAACCTCCCAGTCTTGGATAGCTCAAAATGTTGAGTCGCAGTGACTCTTTAGGTCCTTGCGGTTACCCAAAACCACAATACATACACATGCTCATTTTCCCCAAGTGACCACGGCTATGACCGTGGGTCTATCCCTTCATGATTCGAACTTCAGGGATATCCTGAGATTTTCTTTCAATTTCTTTCAAAGAATTCTTCTCTGAATATTTAGACTTTCGCCACATGTTTCCTCATATTTTCCAACCCCCCTATGGCTCAGGTTCAGTGATTTCGTGAAACTCTTTCTCTCTCGCCCATGAACATTCAGATTTTTGAACTGGGGATTCCTTAATCCTTTGCCATGTTCTTTTCTCACAATTAACAGCTGAGATCTAATCGTGAGTTTAGACTTCGCGATTCTACACTTGCACTCCTCCCAGATTTCATGAACTATGAAGTTCCAAAGCACCTTATGAACAACCCTCACATAGTTCTCCCAGATCTGACAATCTAAAATCATTTGTCTCCCTGTGGAACAAATCTTGTCCACTTGCCTTTTGTGGAAACTTCAGGGACATCTCTCCTTGAAGACTTTATGTCACTCTCACTCCTGAGCTTTTCTTTCTCACTTTATCTGGTTCCTATGAACACATTCTTCTACACTTAGTCAAAATCCTAACCTATGCAGACTTTGCAATGTGTTCTCTCCTCTGTAACTAAAATCACATTGGTTCTCTCTTGAGCTTTCGAGTAGAAAACGTGGTCACACACTCCTTGCGGATGCTATACACTCCTTGCACTCACTTGTGGAAGAGAAACAATTGAAATCTTTTCACTCTTCATAGTGACTCATATATTCAACCTTGTAAATGAATTCATGGATACAAAAGCAAGGAATAACAGAGAAATGAAAACAATGAAAAGGTCTACCCTTCACTCTTTCAGATAGTCAAAATAATAACATGCTTTTGGAACAATATTCCTCTGTTATATTCATTCAACTGAAACTTGCATGCATTCATACAATATTTATCTGTATCTCCCAACTCTTGACTACAATGGAAATCTACATATTATATTCAACAACAACAACCTATCTTCTACAAGTAGCCTCCTCTTGGCAAAAATACAAAGATTTTTACAAAGGGGTTCTCTTCAAGCTTTTCCCTCCAGATACTCTAGGATATCCTATCGAAATTAAATGCTATCAACTACTTACAATTTATTACAATAAATATTGAGTCATACAAATAAGAGTCAACACTCCAAATCTGTGCTGCGATCCTTTCATATTAAATAAAAATACACCCCCCATCAATTTTACGCGATGGACAAGCCTCCGATCATTAAAGACATTCATAACTCAAAAATATATGTCAGAGGTTACATTAATACACTGATCTTTGAAATTCAAAATGTTTCAAAATATGTGCTAGTGCACCCAACTGTCCTCCATGGATTCTTTGCCGGCGATGCTCCCACATCATACTCCTCTGGTTGAAAAACTCATGGACTCCTGTTCATGAGTTCCTGCACCAAATTTCCATGCTTTTGGATGTCTGCTTCGCCAATCCAACTGGCGTCTTCTACTGGTTGTCCTTTCCACTTCACTAAATATTCAAAATACTTTTTCCTTTGGGTCTTCTTACTAAGTCGTTGAACTATGATCTTCTCTATTTGTGGCTTCTCTGCTACATGAATCTTCTTTCTCCACTAGATCTCTCCTTGATCTTTTGACCCTTCGGTTCTATATTACTTGTAAGGATATAGGTCTGCAATATTGAATATGGGTGATATATCCACATCATCCAACAACTCTATTTCATAAGCACTCTATCCAAATCTTTTTAGCATTTTACACGACCCTATGTTTTTCAATTTCAACTTATTATATGTTCTCGTTGGGAACCTGTCCTTCCTTAGATGTGCTAGAACTTGATCTCCAAATTCAAATTCAATATTTCTCCTGTGTTGATTAGCTATGCGCTTGTATTCATTGTTTCTCTTCCTCAACTACTCCCCTCTAGTCTTGCTAAAGACCAGTATATCATCCAGATATAAAATCATGAATTTTCCAATGAAATCATTCAATACATCATTCATTAGCCTCATAAAAGTACTCGAGGAATTTTTCAATCCAAACGGAATAACAAGCCACTCATAGAACCCCTCATTTGTCTTGAATGTTTTTTACCACTCATCACCTTCCCTCATTCTTATCTGGTGATATCCACTTTTCAAATCTATCTTTGAAAAATAGTTCTCTCTGTTTAGGAAATCCATCAAATCATCCATTTGTAGAAATGGGAATCTATATATGATGGTGATATTTATTATGGCCCTTGAGTCTGTACACATTCACCATCCTCCATCATTCTTCGAACTCAATACAGTTGATACTGCAAATGGACTCAATCTTTCTTTAACCAATCCTTTGTCTAATAGATCCTGAACCTGTCTCTTCACCTCCTCATTCTCTTGAGGTGTCAACCTGTATGCAACTTTATTTGGAAGGCTTGCTCCTGGTATCAAGTCAATGTGATGATTGATGCTTCTGATAAGTGGCAATGAGTTTGGAAACTCATCCACTACTATATCCACAAAATTCTCTAGTAGTTCCTGAATTTCCTCAGGCAAATCCTCTATTGAAGTACTAGTAAGGATAACCCTCATCTTTCTCACTATAGAAAATTGAATCTCCTTCTCTTTATTTACTTCATTTAGGAGTTCCTTCCCACTCATGAGAATTATGCTCATTCTTGCTTCATCCTTCACCTTATTTAATTCAATTGGTAGCAACATGTGTGTCCTACCATTCTTCTCTAAGGTGTAAGTATTTATCCTCCCATCATGAATGACATTTATGTCATACTGCCATGGTATTCCCAACAAAACATGACATACATCCATGGGAATAACATCACACAAAATTTCATCCCTATATCCTCCTATCTTAAATTCAACCAACCATTGTTTAGTGATTTTTACCTGATGAACTTTCTTCAACCACAAGACTTTGTACGACGTCAGGTGTACAGTCATCTCCAGCTCTAGATTCTCCACCATCTCTGTGGATACTAATTTTTCAGTGCTCATGCTGTCAATTATAACCTTGCAAACTATGTCTTTCATTTTGCAAGTTGTCCTCAACAAACTGGTCCTTTACATTGGATTTTTCATCTTTGTCTCTTCCTTCAAAAGAACCTTCTTCATCATCAAGGATTTCCCATCATCTTCTCCTTCTGCATCAACATATCACTTCTGTGATTTCGAAATTTGAGCTTCACCTCCTCCTTTATTCCTCTCGGGACAATCCCAAGACATATTCCCTATTTTTCCACAGGAATAAAACCTTACTTGTCCTCCTATGCCTCTTCCTCTTTCTCTAGGAAAATAATCTCTACCACCACTTTGTCTTCCTAGGGAACTTCTTCCTCTCTTATAGTGACTATGTGGTTTCTCTACCTCATCCTTAGGCTTCTGTGCTTTATCCTGGGCAACACCTTTTCCTCTATTCAAGCTTCGACCTCTATTTTGTTGACTCTTCTTCCTGGTCAACTTGTCTTCTACTTTCAATGAAATTTCATATGCATCCTCTACTGTTCTTACTATCGCCATGCTGATTTTGTCCTGAATATCATATCTCAAGCCATTGATGTATTTGGCAACCTTCTCCTCATCTCTCTCTCTTTGTCCAGTCCTAATGTACAATCTATAGAACTCCTCTATGTATTCTTTCATAGTCATCCATTTCTTTCTTAGGTTCTGCATCCTCCTGAACAAATTTATTTGGTAATCCTTAGGTATGAATTTTGTATTTAGCTTGGCTANAGAAATAGAAAAATGGGATAATGAAAATGGAAAGGAAAATTAAAAGAAATGGGAAAATAAAGGAAAATGGAAATGAATGTGAACTTTGAAAGGAATAAGGAAAAATGGTTAAGTGCGGAGGATGGTAAGGGGAATATTAAATTTATGAGACAATCGGAAAAATGACTAATTATAAAATCATATAATGAATAGAGGTGAAGGGAAATAAGAGGAGAGAACATGTCACTTAGAACGTTTTTCATATTTTTTCTTGTAATACCTCCATTGGAGTTCTCGACAGAAGTATGTGTATCTTGGTCATGGAGTCTCCGATTTTGATTCCTTGAAATGCATGGAAAAGATGATACCAAGAGTTGTGCAATGAACATATAATAGTTCAAAATTTTTCATCTTCAAATATAATTTTTGTTTTATTATTCCAGGAGTGGGAACATATAGGTGACCAAATTTTGGCCAATAGGTCCATAATTTTTTCAATAGAGAAAATATTACCGTTGCGATCCCTAAGGTTTCTCTACATGTCAAGGATTGATGGGAAACTTACTTTGAGAAAAGGGCCATTGAGGAATCTGTAATATCTGTGGTCTCCCCCACATGATATTATTTCAAGGATTCTATTAAGGAACAATATTACCATGTTGGAAGCTACGAAGACCAGTATACAAGATGGACCACCCTATGATAGGAAAGGAACCAAAAAATACCATATTTCAAAAATATATTCCATACCTTGTGCACCAAGATAGGTGTCAAGGAATCTGAATGAAATCTAGTGCTCAAGTACCACAATTGTCTTCATAGATATATCCAAATAGAAATGAATTTTTTGTACATCTCATCAATGGGCACAGCATATAGATATGCTAGAATAATAGAGCTTAAATTCAAACAAAAGAAGTGAGAGTTTGGATCTACAAATTCATCACAACAGAAGAAGGGAAAAGGAAGATCCAACCCATAGAACAAATTACGCAAATCCCCTTCCCTCCAAATGCATACTCAACCTCCCAGTCTTGGATAGCTCAAAATGTTGAGTCGCAGTGACTCTTTAGGTCCTTGCGGTTACCCAAAACCACAATACATACACATGCTCATTTTCCCCAAGTGACCACGGCTATGACCGTGGGTCTATCCCTTCATGATTCGAACTTCAGGGATATCCTGAGATTTTCTTTCAATTTCTTTCAAAGAATTCTTCTCTGAATATTTAGACTTTCGCCACATGTTTCCTCATATTTTCCAACCCCCCTATGGCTCAGGTTCAGTGATTTCGTGAAACTCTTTCTCTCTCGCCCATGAACATTCAGATTTTTGAACTGGGGATTCCTTAATCCTTTGCCATGTTCTTTTCTCACAATTAACAGCTGAGATCTAATCGTGAGTTTAGACTTCGCGATTCTACACTTGCACTCCTCCCAGATTTCATGAACTATGAAGTTCCAAAGCACCTTATGAACAACCCTCACATAGTTCTCCCAGATCTGACAATCTAAAATCATTTGTCTCCCTGTGGAACAAATCTTGTCCACTTGCCTTTTGTGGAAACTTCAGGGACATCTCTCCTTGAAGACTTTATGTCACTCTCACTCCTGAGCTTTTCTTTCTCACTTTATCTGGTTCCTATGAACACATTCTTCTACACTTAGTCAAAATCCTAACCTATGCAGACTTTGCAATGTGTTCTCTCCTCTGTAACTAAAATCACATTGGTTCTCTCTTGAGCTTTCGAGTAGAAAACGTGGTCACACACTCCTTGCGGATGCTATACACTCCTTGCACTCACTTGTGGAAGAGAAACAATTGAAATCTTTTCACTCTTCATAGTGACTCATATATTCAACCTTGTAAATGAATTCATGGATACAAAAGCAAGGAATAACAGAGAAATGAGAAAAATGAAAAGGTCTACTCTTCACTCTTTCAGATAATCAAAATAATAACATGCTTTTGGAACAATATTCCTCTGTTATATTCATTCAACTAAAAATTCCATGCATTCATACAATATTTATTTGTATCTCCCAACTCTTGACTACAATGGAAATCTACATATTAGATTCAACAACAACAACCTATCTTCTACAAGTAGCCTCCTCTTGGAAACAATACAAAGATTTTTACAAAGGGGTTCTCTTCAAGCTTTTCCCTCCAGATACTCTAGGATATCCTATCGAAATTAAATTCTATCAACTACTTACAATTTATTACAATAAATATTGAGTCATACAAATAAGATTCAACACTCCAAATCTATGCTTTGATCCTTTCATATTAAATAAAAATACACCCCCCATCAATTTTATGCGATGGCCAAGCCTCCGATCATTAAATACATTCATAACTCAAAAATATATGTCAGAGGTTACATTAATACACTGATATTTGAAATTCAAAATGTTTCAAAATATGTGCTAGTGCACCCAACTGTCCTCCATGGATGCTTTGTCGGCGATGCTCCCACATCATACTCCTCTAGTTGAAAAACTCATGGACTCCTGTTCATGAGTTCCTGCACCAAATTTCCATGCTTTTGGATGTCTGCTTCGCCAATCCAATTGGCGTCTTCTATTGGTTGTCCTTTCCACTTCACTAAATATTCAAAATACTTTTTCCTTTGGGTCTTCTTACTAAGTCGCTGAACTATGATCTTCTCTATTTGTGGCTTCTCTGCTACATGAATCTTCTTTCTCCACTAGATCTCTCCTTTATCTTTTGACCCTTCGGTTCTATATTACTTGTAAGGATATAGGTCTGCAATATTGAATATGTGTGATATATCCACATCATCCAACAACTCTATTTCATAAGCACTCTATCCAAATCTTCTTAGCATTTTACACGGCCCTATGTTTTTCAATTTCAACTTATTATATGTTCTCGTTGGGAGCCTGTCCTTCCTTAGATGTGCTAGAACTTGATCTCCAAATTCAAATTCAATATTTCTCCTGTGTTGATTAGCTATACGCTTGTATTCACTGTTTCTCTTCCTCAACTACTCCCCTCTAGTCTTGCTAAAGGCCAGTATATCATCCAGATATAAAATCATGAATTTTCCAATGAAATCATTCAATACATCATTCATTAGCCTCATAAAAGTACTCGGGGAATTTTTCAATCCAAACGGCATAACAAGCCACTCATACAACCCCTCATTTGTCTTGAATGTTTTTTACCACTCATCACCTTCCCTCATTCTTATCTGGTGATATCCACTTTTCAAATCTATCTTTGAAAAATAGTTCTCTCTGTTTAGGAAATCCATCAAATCATCCATTTGTAGAAATGGGAATCTATATATGATGGTGATATTTATTATGGCCCTTGAGTCTGTACACATTCACCATCCTCCATCATTCTTCGAACTCAATACAGTTGATACTGCAAATGGACTCAATCTTTCTTTAACCAATCCTTTGTCTAATAGATCCTGAACCTGTCTCTTCACCTCCTCATTCTCTTGAGGTGTCAACCTGTATGCAACTTTATTTGGAAGGCTTGCTCCTGGTATCAAGTCAATGTGATGATTGATGCTTCTGATAAGTGGCAATGAGTTTGGAAACTCATCCACTACTATATCCACAAAATTCTCTAGTAGTTCCTGAATTTCCTCAGGCAAATCCTCTATTGAAGTACTAGTAAGGATAACCCTCATCTTTCTCACTATAGAAAATTGAATCTCCTTCTCTTTATTTACTTCATTTAGGAGTTCCTTCCCACTCATGAGAATTATGCTCATTCTTGCTTCATCCTTCACCTTATTTAATTCAATTGGTAGCAACATGTGTGTCCTACCATTCTTCTCTAAGGTGTAAGTATTTATCCTCCCATCATGAATGACATTTATGTCATACTGCCATGGTATTCCCAACAAAACATGACATACATCCATGGGAATAACATCACACAAAATTTCATCCCTATATCCTCCTATCTTAAATTCAACCAACCATTGTTTAGTGATTTTTACCTGATGAACTTTCTTCAACCACAAGACTTTGTACGACGTCAGGTGTACAGTCATCTCCAGCTCTAGATTCTCCACCATCTCTGTGGATACTAATTTTTCAGTGCTCATGCTGTCAATTATAACCTTGCAAACTATGTCTTTCATTTTGCAAGTTGTCCTCAACAAACTGGTCCTTTACATTGGATTTTTCATCTTTGTCTCTTCCTTCAAAAGAACCTTCTTCATCATCAAGGATTTCCCATCATCTTCTCCTTCTGCATCAACATATCACTTCTGTGATTTCGAAATTTGAGCTTCACCTCCTCCTTTATTCCTCTCGGGACAATCCCAAGACATATTCCCTATTTTTCCACAGGAATAAAACCTTACTTGTCCTCCTATGCCTCTTCCTCTTTCTCTAGGAAAATAATCTCTACCACCACTTTGTCTTCCTAGGGAACTTCTTCCTCTCTTATAGTGACTATGTGGTTTCTCTACCTCATCCTTAGGCTTCTGTGCTTTATCCTGGGCAACACCTTTTCCTCTATTCAAGCTTCGACCTCTATTTTGTTGACTCTTCTTCCTGGTCAACTTGTCTTCTACTTTCAATGAAATTTCATATGCATCCTCTACTGTTCTTACTATCGCCATGCTGATTTTGTCCTGAATATCATATCTCAAGCCATTGATGTATTTGGCAACCTTCTCCTCATCTCTCTCTCTTTGTCCAGTCCTAATGTACAATCTATAGAACTCCTCTATGTATTCTTTCATAGTCATCCATTTCTTTCTTAGGTTCTGCATCCTCCTGAACAAATTTATTTGGTAATCCTTAGGTATGAATTTTGTATTTAGCTTGGCTANACAACACAAGTTATATGCTAACTTGGAAAAATGCTCCTTCGACATGAACAAGGTCCAACACCGATGATACATTTTTGATGAGCATGGGTAGCATGTGTATCCAACCAATATCCAAGTCATTTGTGATTGGCCATCCCCAACCACACTAACCTAGATTTGAATTTTCTTAGGACTTGCCAACTTCTATTGGAGGTTCGTGTTGGGATTCCCCCATATTGCATGGGCCCTCAACCAAGTGACCAAGGGTGGTGGAAAGGAAAATTTCGTGTGGGGGAAGTCACACCAACAAGTTTTCTATGCTTTTAAACATCACTTGTGCTAAGATCAAGTACTATGCTTACCCGATCTTAAACAACCTTTTGTGATTGATACTGATGCTTCATACTCTGCCGTGGGAACAATCCTCACTCAACATGGTCATCTAGTGGAATATCATAGTGAGACACCATCAAATATTTTCCATAAGTACCCCAAATATGAAAAATAAATGCACTCCATCATACAAGACTATTGACAATGGAATCACTACATTCTCGTGAAGGATACAATCATCCACACTGATTACAAGCCTCTGCAATTCATGCAGACACAAAGAGAATGAAAAAATGAACGCAATCAAAAGCGTTCCACATACTTGTCGTAGTTCCATATCAACATCAAATATAATACAAGGAACATCAATCATGATGTTTATTTCCTTAGTATAACTCTAGTTGCAACCTTAACCATGGTGCTCCACTCCTATGGCCATGAGGCATCTGAGTGGCCCCAACTCTACCAGAGATATCCTAAATTTTCTACCACTTACCATATTCCAGGCATAAGCATGAATGTCACTAAATTTCATATTCACGATGGATTTTTATCTCATTTGGGCCACCTCTGTGTTCCTTCAAGAGAGTATGTGAAGGTTATTTGGGAATCTCACAACAGTCGAATGGCAAGAAATTTTGGCATGGAAGAGACCATGGATGTACTACAGAATAATTTCTACTGGATAAAAATCGAAATGATGTTAGTAAGTATATCAGGTCCAACACTGCATACACCATTTCCAACCCTACCACTAAGAACCAAGGCCTATACACTCATTTTTCTACTCCTGACAGACCATGGGAATCCATCTCAATGAATTACATGTGAGGCCTTCCTTCAACCAAGAGGGTAAATGACTGTGTTTTTGTGGTGGTTGATCAATTTTCTAAGATGGCCATTCTCACATCTTGCAAGAACAATTCAACAATGGATGCCATTGTTCAAATATTCTTTGAATAGGTGTGGGTAAAATTTGGGTTACCACAAACCATCATATCATATCGGGACAACATGTTCCTCATCACATTATGGTCCAACCTCTAGTATCTTTTATACACCAAGTTCACCAAATCCACTTCCTTCCACCCCCAAACTAATGGTGAGACAAAGGTTGTCAATAGAATGATCAAGCATATATTGTGCATGTACAAATCTAAACATATGTGCACATGGGATGAGATTCTTCCCTATGTTTAACACTGCTACAACAAAGACCTTCATATCTCGACCAACCTGAGTGTGTTTCAGGTGGGGTTGGGTTTTAAACCATTGGGCTCATTGATGTCACACTACCCCTTGCATACACACAGTCATAATCATCCCATTCTCAATCTGAGGCTGAAAAAACCACAAATTTTATTGAATGAATTTAGCACATCCGACAACAGGTCCATGATATTTTACACAAAGTCAGTGATAACTACAAACAATGCCATGATCAAAACTTGGTGCTACATAAGTTTAAGGTGTGAGACAAGGTCTGACCACATTTTCAAAAAGAGTGCCTTACAAGACCCCATCGAAATCTTTGTCCACTTTTCTATTGACTTTACACCATCACCATGGCTATGGATGAGAATGAATTTGAGCGAACTATTCCCCCCTTCCTTGGCCTACACCCTATGTTCAATGTGGACCTCCTTCGACCATACTTCCCACCATTATTGGACACATCAAAGATCACAGAGCAATTGATATGGATATAGCTCAACCCTAACTACATCAAACATGAATCCATTGATCAGATCAAGGATAGTCGTATTAAGGGAACTCAACAATGGTGGATCCATATTTGTCAAGTTATCAAAGTAGGGCAACTTCTGCACCAAGGCAGGTGGCTCACCTAGGGCCAAGTTCAGTATAAGTTTCCCCATATAATGGGGGAACTCAAAAAACTGGAGACCATTGCTTCCTAAGGGGAGAGGAATGGTCCAAGTGGGTATTAGTATCCATGCACCTATTCCACTTTCTCAAAGAACAGTTCTCATTTTGACAGTTTTTTCCTAGTTTTTTGGGTCCTAAACTTTTGGGGCCATTTTGAGGCCCTAAACAAAGTTTTATTGTCGTGGCATAGTCACATCATAATATTTATCTAGAGTGTTATGGAAACATGTTTATTCCTTAGATATTTATTTCCAATGAGCTATCATGTGCCTAAAAATGAGATTGTATGCAAAAGCTACGACCCCGGGAAGTTGATGTACTCACTTACCCCATCAAGGCCAACATGACTTTTGGTGCTTCATCTCCTATGATTAGGATTTTGGATGTTTAGGGTTTTCTACTTTATTATTTATGTTAAAAATTCCTTTGTATCCTCATTGTAAATATTTTCTTACAAATATTTGTAGTCATCACATCTCTTCCTAGAGATAAGCTCTCACCATTCAAGCAAATTTGTTTCAATACACATTTTTACAGTTTCAACATATTTTATTTATTAATAGAATTCAAGATTTACTTTCTCTCTTTGTATTTATTTTCTATACATCTATATTCCATTTTGTTCCATTTATAAATCTGTATCACTTAACTTGCTACAGGTCACCATAGGAGGACTTGCTGGTTTTCAATCTTCCATTTTGAACTTCTTCAACATTTCTTTGATGGACTTGGTTTTTGAAATGAAAATGCCTCAATCAAGATGACATATCTAAAGTCCAAAAAAGAATGTTAATTTACCAAGTAGTGACATTTCAAACTTATTGTTCATGTCTTTGGAAAATGTCTTACTCGTCCTATCATTATCACTTCCAAACATAATGCCTTCCACATATACTTCGATGATGAGTATGTTGTTCCTATCAATCGTCACATAGATATTGCTATATGCATTACCTTTTATGAATCCTTCTTCCTACAAATACCTATATAATATTGAATACCAAGCTCTAGGGTATTGCCTGAGTCCATACAAAACTTTCTTGAATATGAAAACATAATTTTATGTTTCTGACAGTGGGAACCCTTCTGGTTGTTCAATGTACACTTCTTCTAATTCACCATTTATAAATGTTGATTTTATGTCCATATGATATACCTTTATTCTCTTTGAACATGCATAGGTAAAAATCAATATGATTTCTTCCATTATGGAAAAGGGAAAAAATATACTTCAAAAAGTATTCCTTCAACTTGAACATATCCTTTGCGTACCAATATTTCCTTTTTTTTGGTTACATGTACATATTCATTTAGTTTTTTTCTGAACACCCATTTGGTACCAATCATATTTTTGTTCTTTAGTATTGGAACCAACTCCCATGTTTCATTCTTCTGTACTTTATGTAGTTCTACTTCCATGACCTTGACCCAATTTTCATCATTACTGAATTCCTCAAAGTTGTTGGGTTCAATTGTGGATAATATTGCAAGTTCTCTTTGCTCTGGTATACAAAACCTTTCACTTCATCTAGTTTTTATTCTTTCATTTTTATCTCCAATAGTTTTTTTTGGTGGATGATTCTTCTGAACCCCAAAATAAGGTGTCCTGGAGGGAATAAAAAAGTCATGCTGGTCATTTTCTTCTAGTTCGGTTTCTAGCTATTTTTCTTGTTGTTGTTGTTGTTGTTTTTATTCTTCTACCTTTCATTATTTTAGTTATTCTTCTCTTTCCTTCTAATTTGCATCTTTCCTTTCTTCTTTGAATTTTCGTATATTTCCTTCATCAATTTTTACATTTATACTTTCCACTATATTGTTGAGTCTCAGATTGTAACATTTATATTGCTTGATTTTTCTTGAGTAACCAACCAATATGCATTTATCAAATTGGGAATCAAATTTTCCAACTCTGTCATATTCTCTTTTTATGTAGAACTTGCTTCCAAATAGTCTAAACTATTTGACATTTTTTGGTCTTCCCTTCCACAATTCATATGGTGTTTTATCACTGTTACTTCTGAGCATTCCTCTGTTCAAGATATCAACGATTGTATGTACTTCCTATACCAAAAAAATATTTCTCAACATTGAATCCTTCAAAATGGTTTTGGCCATCTCTATTATANACAACACAAGTTATATGCTAACTTGGAAAAATGCTCCTTCGACATGAACAAGGTCCAACACCGATGATACATTTTTGATGAGCATGGGTAGCATGTGTATCCAACCAATATCCAAGTCATTTGTGATTGGCCATCCCCAACCACACTAACCTAGATTTGAATTTTCTTAGGACTTGCCAACTTCTATTGGAGGTTCGTGTTGGGATTCCCCCATATTGCATGGGCCCTCAACCAAGTGACCAAGGGTGGTGGAAAGGAAAATTTCGTGTGGGGGAAGTCACACCAACAAGTTTTCTATGCTTTTAAACATCACTTGTGCTAAGATCAAGTACTATGCTTACCCGATCTTAAACAACCTTTTGTGATTGATACTGATGCTTCATACTCTGCCGTGGGAACAATCCTCACTCAACATGGTCATCTAGTGGAATATCATAGTGAGACACCATCAAATATTTTCCATAAGTACCCCAAATATGAAAAATAAATGCACTCCATCATACAAGACTATTGACAATGGAATCACTACATTCTCGTGAAGGATACAATCATCCACACTGATTACAAGCCTCTGCAATTCATGCAGACACAAAGAGAATGAAAAAATGAACGCAATCAAAAGCGTTCCACATACTTGTCGTAGTTCCATATCAACATCAAATATAATACAAGGAACATCAATCATGATGTTTATTTCCTTAGTATAACTCTAGTTGCAACCTTAACCATGGTGCTCCACTCCTATGGCCATGAGGCATCTGAGTGGCCCCAACTCTACCAGAGATATCCTAAATTTTCTACCACTTACCATATTCCAGGCATAAGCATGAATGTCACTAAATTTCATATTCACGATGGATTTTTATCTCATTTGGGCCACCTCTGTGTTCCTTCAAGAGAGTATGTGAAGGTTATTTGGGAATCTCACAACAGTCGAATGGCAAGAAATTTTGGCATGGAAGAGACCATGGATGTACTACAGAATAATTTCTACTGGATAAAAATCGAAATGATGTTAGTAAGTATATCAGGTCCAACACTGCATACACCATTTCCAACCCTACCACTAAGAACCAAGGCCTATACACTCATTTTTCTACTCCTGACAGACCATGGGAATCCATCTCAATGAATTACATGTGAGGCCTTCCTTCAACCAAGAGGGTAAATGACTGTGTTTTTGTGGTGGTTGATCAATTTTCTAAGATGGCCATTCTCACATCTTGCAAGAACAATTCAACAATGGATGCCATTGTTCAAATATTCTTTGAATAGGTGTGGGTAAAATTTGGGTTACCACAAACCATCATATCATATCGGGACAACATGTTCCTCATCACATTATGGTCCAACCTCTAGTATCTTTTATACACCAAGTTCACCAAATCCACTTCCTTCCACCCCCAAACTAATGGTGAGACAAAGGTTGTCAATAGAATGATCAAGCATATATTGTGCATGTACAAATCTAAACATATGTGCACATGGGATGAGATTCTTCCCTATGTTTAACACTGCTACAACAAAGACCTTCATATCTCGACCAACCTGAGTGTGTTTCAGGTGGGGTTGGGTTTTAAACCATTGGGCTCATTGATGTCACACTACCCCTTGCATACACACAGTCATAATCATCCCATTCTCAATCTGAGGCTGAAAAAACCACAAATTTTATTGAATGAATTTAGCACATCCGACAACAGGTCCATGATATTTTACACAAAGTCAGTGATAACTACAAACAATGCCATGATCAAAACTTGGTGCTACATAAGTTTAAGGTGTGAGACAAGGTCTGACCACATTTTCAAAAAGAGTGCCTTACAAGACCCCATCGAAATCTTTGTCCACTTTTCTATTGACTTTACACCATCACCATGGCTATGGATGAGAATGAATTTGAGCGAACTATTCCCCCCTTCCTTGGCCTACACCCTATGTTCAATGTGGACCTCCTTCGACCATACTTCCCACCATTATTGGACACATCAAAGATCACAGAGCAATTGATATGGATATAGCTCAACCCTAACTACATCAAACATGAATCCATTGATCAGATCAAGGATAGTCGTATTAAGGGAACTCAACAATGGTGGATCCATATTTGTCAAGTTATCAAAGTAGGGCAACTTCTGCACCAAGGCAGGTGGCTCACCTAGGGCCAAGTTCAGTATAAGTTTCCCCATATAATGGGGGAACTCAAAAAACTGGAGACCATTGCTTCCTAAGGGGAGAGGAATGGTCCAAGTGGGTATTAGTATCCATGCACCTATTCCACTTTCTCAAAGAACAGTTCTCATTTTGACAGTTTTTTCCTAGTTTTTTGGGTCCTAAACTTTTGGGGCCATTTTGAGGCCCTAAACAAAGTTTTATTGTCGTGGCATAGTCACATCATAATATTTATCTAGAGTGTTATGGAAACATGTTTATTCCTTAGATATTTATTTCCAATGAGCTATCATGTGCCTAAAAATGAGATTGTATGCAAAAGCTACGACCCCGGGAAGTTGATGTACTCACTTACCCCATCAAGGCCAACATGACTTTTGGTGCTTCATCTCCTATGATTAGGATTTTGGATGTTTAGGGTTTTCTACTTTATTATTTATGTTAAAAATTCCTTTGTATCCTCATTGTAAATATTTTCTTACAAATATTTGTAGTCATCACATCTCTTCCTAGAGATAAGCTCTCACCATTCAAGCAAATTTGTTTCAATACACATTTTTACAGTTTCAACATATTTTATTTATTAATAGAATTCAAGATTTACTTTCTCTCTTTGTATTTATTTTCTATACATCTATATTCCATTTTGTTCCATTTATAAATCTGTATCACTTAACTTGCTACAGGTCACCATAGGAGGACTTGCTGGTTTTCAATCTTCCATTTTGAACTTCTTCAACATTTCTTTGATGGACTTGGTTTTTGAAATGAAAATGCCTCAATCAAGATGACATATCTAAAGTCCAAAAAAGAATGTTAATTTACCAAGTAGTGACATTTCAAACTTATTGTTCATGTCTTTGGAAAATGTCTTACTCGTCCTATCATTATCACTTCCAAACATAATGCCTTCCACATATACTTCGATGATGAGTATGTTGTTCCTATCAATCGTCACATAGATATTGCTATATGCATTACCTTTTATGAATCCTTCTTCCTACAAATACCTATATAATATTGAATACCAAGCTCTAGGGTATTGCCTGAGTCCATACAAAACTTTCTTGAATATGAAAACATAATTTTATGTTTCTGACAGTGGGAACCCTTCTGGTTGTTCAATGTACACTTCTTCTAATTCACCATTTATAAATGTTGATTTTATGTCCATATGATATACCTTTATTCTCTTTGAACATGCATAGGTAAAAATCAATATGATTTCTTCCATTATGGAAAAGGGAAAAAATATACTTCAAAAAGTATTCCTTCAACTTGAACATATCCTTTGTGTACCGATATTTCCTTTTTTTTGGTTACCTGTACATATTCATTTAGTTTTTTTCTGAACACCCATTTGGTACCAATCATATTTTTGTTCTTTAGTATTGGAACCAACTCCCATGTTTCATTCTTATATACTTTATGTAGTTCTACTTCCATGACCTTGACCCAATTTTCATCATTATTGAATTCCTCAAAGTTGTTGGGTTCAATTGTGGATAATATTGCAAGTTCTCTCTGCTCTGGTATACAAAACCTTTCACTTCATCTAGTTTTTATTCTTTCATTTTTATCTCCAATAGTTTTTTTTGGTGGATGATTCTTCTGAACCCCAAAATAAGGTGTCCTGTAGGGAATAAAAAAGTCATGCTGGTCATTTTCTTCTAGTTCAGTTTCTAGCTATTTTTCTTGTTGTTGTTGTTGTTGTTTTTATTCTTCTACCTTTCATTATTTTAGTTCTTCTTCTCTTTCCTTCTAATTTGCATCTTTCCTTTCTTCTTTGAATTTTGGTATATTTCCTTCATCAATTTTTACATTTATACTTTCCACTATATTTTTGAGTCTCAGATTGTAACATTTTTATTGCTTGATTTTTCTTGAGTAACCAACCAATATGCATTTATCAAATTGGGAATCAAATTTTCCAACTCTGTCATATTCTCTTTTTATGTAGCACTTGCTTCCAAATAGTCTAAACTATTTGACATTTTTGGTCTTCCCTTCCACAATTCATATGGTGTTTTATCGCTATTACTTCTGAGCATTCCTCTGTTCAAGATATCAACGATTGTATGTACTTCCTATACCAAAAAGATATTTCTCAACATTGAATCCTTCAAAATGGTTTTGGCCATCTCTATTATAGTTGTGTTCTTCCTTTCAATGACTCCATTTTGCTGAGGTGTCCTAGTTGCTAAGAAATTCCTTTTTATTCCATGCTCTTCACAAAATTCCATGAATTCTTTCGATATGAATTCACCTCCATTGTCTGATCTTAAGCACTTAATTCTTGAATCCATTTCGTTTTCAACCATCTCCTTGAATATTTTGAAATTTTTGAATGCCTCCGATTTCTTTTTGATAAAATATATTGTATTCATTATTGTATACGTATCAACCTATAGAATGAAGTATTGTTTGCCATTTAGTATTTTTGTTCTCATTGGTCCACATAGTTCACTATGCATAATTTGTAATGAACTTCTTGTAGAGTATTCTTTTGATTTGAAATTTGTTCATGTTTTTTTGAACAAAGTTACCAACTTAACAAGAACTGTGACCCCAAAACGAGAACTTTGGCCCAAAACACCTATATTTTTGCCAAAAAAAACATGAAAATCAACCCCCTAATCAAAACGTTGTGCTACCGGTAGCACCATTTTTTCAAACAAGGTCAAAATTACAACATTTTTCAAAAATGGCTTTAAAAAATCATACAATAGCTTAGAAAAACCGTCAAATCGACATCTAAATAAAAAAATGATACATAATTTTTTTTTCAAAATGTTAAATTTATAGATATTTTGAAATCCTATTTTTAGTAGTCGGTACCATTAAAGCCAAAACCTCAAAATCAACCATCAAATTGAAAAGTACTTCTACCGGTAGCACCCATTTTAAATTTGGGGAAATAAAATGACACATTTTTTAAAGTGGCAAACAAAATCATCATTAGTGTAAACAAAATCATCAAATCAACTCTTATTTGCTTACTTTTAAAATCTTATTTTATCACTCCAAACACAACATGATACATAACGTAATGAAAACAATACATTTAAAAAAATATATTCAAAACCCAAATTTGAAAAAAAAAAACATTTTAAAAAAGGTGGAAAACAAAACTAAAAAAAAATGAAAAACTTTTAAAATTATCACTGAAAACAATAATTTAAAAAAAAATTCTATTTGTTTTTGTAAACAAAAATGTTAAAAAACCCTTGAAATGTAAAAAAATAAAAAAATAAAAAGACGACCAAAAAAAATAAAATACTTAAAATCATGTAAAAAATAAATAAATAAAATATTCAAAACAAAATCTAAAATTAAAATTGTTA
>JZKD02S0259951.1:204931-220984 GCA_000966675.3 Picea glauca
GTTACAAATCAGAATTGGATGATGAAATTGATGAGGGATTTTGGTTGAGGTACATGTTGGGTACATGGTTGAGACAAGTAGTTGATGAGTTGGCACAAACATGATGTGTATAGTTTATGATGTTGGTACATCTTGATGAGTCATATTTTATGTTTATTTGATTCATGATTGGTACATATTTGGTGCATGGTTGATGCACTTTTTGATGATACAGGTTGAGGTACATGTTGGTACATGGTTGATGCACTTGTTTATTGTATAGATTGATTATAGGTTCTTTGGTGCAGGTTTATTGGTACAGGTTTACAGCAGTATATCTCACAGTGATAGTGTGATAATGGTTCCATCATTATACTTCTACGACATGGCAGTTGGACGGGGCAAGGACAGGTGGTTGTAACCACCTTCTGGTTGTGTCCGAAGAACATAGGGGGTTGTAACGTCCTTCTGATTGTAGCCAAAGAATTGTGGAGTTGGAGCTTTCCTCAGGTTGTATCTTGAGAAGATATAGGGTTGGAGACCCCTTCCAGTTGCAACTAGAAAACAAAGGAAGTTGGTGCTTCCAATGAATGTAATTCTTAAAGACATATAAGAAAAATAATTTTTTGGTTTTCTCTCACTTTGGGTTTCCACGTAAAAACACTGGTGTATTGTGTATGTGTATGATTTCTCATTTATTCATTTTTTATTTACTCTTAAACTATTAGATGATAATACTACATTGATGTAACACTTTCATTTTATGGTTAAAAAGGATTGCATTGCTATATTATTGATTCAACCCCCTCTCAGTAATCCAACAAGTGGAATTATAGTAGGTTCCTTCAGAAATTAGTTTAACCACTGAAAGGTAGATCATGGAGAGAAACAACAAGTATAAAAAAACAATACCACAGTTTGATGGACGGAAGTATTCATTATGGAGAAGAAGGATGAAAACACATATACATGCACAAGGATTTTAAATTTGGAAAGCAATAGTAGATGGATACAAAGACCCAACAATTCCTCCAACAAGTGAAAAATCAATGAAAATTAGTCAAAATAATTCCAAATCCACAACTGCACTTATGAATGGTGTTGGTGAATTGGTATATACCAAAGTTGTACATTGTAAATCCGCTAAAGAGATTTGGGACAAACTTCAAAATATTTATGCAGGAGATTCAAAAGTCAAAGCAACAAAACTTCAAAGTTACAAAGGTCATTTTGAACAACTAAAGATGAAGGAAGATGAGAATATTGCAACTTACTTCTTATGAGTCGATGTAATAATGAATGCAGTCATAGGATTGGGAGAAGAAATTGAATAATCTGTAATTGCTCAAAAGGTACTAAGATATCTTCCTATAAGATTTGATCCTAAGATATCAGTAGTAGAAGAAAGAGAAGATCTGGACTCAATAAGCATGGACAGACTACATGGAATCTTCATAGCATATGAAATGAGAACTGAACATGAAAATCTAGATCTAAAATAAGCGACTTTCAAAGCATCCAAAAGGTCAAACAAAAAGAGAAAGCAAAAGGAACATAGAAACAACAATGACTTCTTAGAAGAGGATGAATAAGAAGTGGTAAATTTTGTCAGAAGATTGAACAAGGGAACCAATGACAGATAAGGGTAAGATTCCTTTGATTTTTTTTAATTTTGATGGTATTGGTCATTTTTCTAACAAATGTCCTAGGAAGAAAATTAATAGGAATGATGAAGATTACTCAAATAACAAACAAACATATAAAGGAGAAAAAACAAAAAAGAAATATTTCAAGAAAATCTTATGCACCAAAGAAGAAATCTCCTCATCAGATGAAGATGAAATCAGTGAAAGTGAGACAGAAAGAGTTCTATTCATGGAAGTAGAATCCTCTGATAAAGAAGAAACAAAAGAAGAATGTGAAGAGGCAGAAGTTGACTGCTGAGAAGAATTGTTGAGTGCCATAGAAGTTATAAGAAGAGAAAGGAAAAAAAACAAGAAGCTACAAGCAGAACTAGATAAGAAAGAAGACAATTAGGAACTATAACAAATGATCATGAAATTGAAGGTTCAAATAGAAGAAGATAAAATAATTGAATAATCACTCAAAGAACAACTAGAAGAAATAGACAAGAGCATTGGAAATTTGGAAGCAAAACAAAAGAAAAATATGTAGAAAAACTCAAAAATTATGGATGACATTATTAGTAGTCAAAATACTCATCATGACAAGTCCGAACTTGGATACAATCAGACAGAAAAGGGATCAAGATCCAAAAAAATAGAACAAGAAACATATCCAAAAAGTTATGTGGAAACAATCAAAGAGGATAGGAAGACCTACAAGGAATATTACAGGGACACTCCTCCACCGAGAATATTCATATTTCAGAATCAACGATCAACCAAAAAAAAAAGGCCTTGGGAAGATGAAGGATTCATAAAAGTAACTCCTTTCATAATATATTCAACTCCTAGGTATCAAACTATCTTTTTTGGTTTATGTTACACATGAAACAATTTTGTACATAAAGCTATAAATTGCACAACTAGTAGGAGGAACATAAACAACTTTGAAAGTCATATAGAAAATGGTTATCCAAGAAGGCCTATTCAAACACAGAGAATAAACTATGACATGTTTTAATCATTGAGCACTAAAGTGGAATGCTACAAGTGCAACAACTTTGGAAACATGGCCAAAAATTGTAAAATAACAGTCCCTCCTAGAGAACCACAACATAACTACAACATTCACAGACATGAACCTCATAAGAGAACATCGGTACGAAAGAAGAATCAATATAGAAATGAAGAATTCACAATCGATCTACAATCTAAGCAGAAGAAACATGGTTGGTATGTCAACAATGTTTTTTAAAAACACATGACATGTGATAAATATATGTTTTTTACATTAAGAAAGGAAAGAGATGGATCAGTCTCCTTTAGAAATGATGATTCAACTAAAATCATTGGAAAAGGCACAATCATAATTGGAAACTAGAATACCAAGGAATACAATTTTCTACTATTAGAATATATGAAACATAATATTCTAAGTGTAAGTCAAATGTGTGACCGAGGTCATAAAATTACTTTCAATTCACATAAGTGCGAGATAACAAAAAAAGGTTAAGGAAAATTGATTGCAACAACTGCAAGAACTTCAAGCAACATATATGTATTAAGTGAAATTGGAAATGAAAAGTATTGTCTAGGAAAGGAAGATGAAATTTGGCTATGGCACTAATGAATGGGTCACATACACTTAGATAACCTTTTCAAAGTTAGCAAAAAGGAAGCAGTTAGAGAAATTCCCCAGATCATGAAACCAAGAAACACTTTATGCAAGCATTTTCAACAAGAAAAGAAAACAAAGACCAGGTTCAAATAAAAGGAATATTCAACGACAAGACCACTAGATATTATGCATACTGATCTAGTTGGACCAACTTCAAAAAAGGTTTTAAAAGGTGAGAAATAATTTATGTTATTAGTTGATGATTATACAAGAATGAATGTAGTTTGATTTCTAAGGAATAATTCAAAAGCTTTTGAAAACTTCAAGGTCTATAAGGAAATGGTTGAAAATGAAATGGATTCAAAAATCAAATGTTTGAGATCTGATAATGGAAGAGAGTTCACTTCAAAGGAATTTATGGACTACTGCAATAGGCATGCAATAAAAAGGATTTTTTTTGTTTCTAGGACACCTCAATAGCATGGAGTTGTTGAAATAAAGAACACGACAATACAAAAAATGGCTCGAACAATGCTAATGGATTCAAAATTGACAAACATTTTTTTGACACATGTAGTGCATACAACAATTCACATTCAAAATAGAGTAATGCTCAGAAAAAAAGAAGAAAAAATTCCCTATGAGCTATGCAAGGGAAGACCAACATATGTGAAGCACTTCAAAGTATTTGGAAGAAAATGCTACATCAAAAGAGAATATGGAAGAATGGAAAAGTTAGAATCTCATGTGGACAAAGGATTATTCATTGGTTACTCAAGTACAAGGAAATAATACAAGTGTTCCGATATGAGGTTTAAAAAAGTTGTGGAAAGCATCAATGTAACAATTGATTAAATAGGTGGACGAGAATTAAAGGAAAAAGAAAATGAATCAGTGTGACAACTTTACAAAGAAGAAGAAGTAGAAGGGGTAGATGAGGAGGACCAAACAAAAGTATAAGAGAAATTTTAGCAAGTGCCTCCAAAGACACCTAGTGAATGAGTACATAAGAATCATCCTCCAGATTAGATTATTGGAAACAAAGATGCAAGAGTTGAGACCAAAAGAAGAATCTGTTCACTACAACAAATGCACCTAAAACTCTTATCTATGATTGAACCAAGAAGTTTTGAAGAGGCCAGGAAGGATGACTTCTGGAATAAGGTCATGGCTGAATAATTGGATCAAATAGAGAAGAAAGACACTTGGGAATTGGTTCCAAGACCAAAGAATAAGAATGTGATTGTCACAAAGTAGGTTTTCATAAATAAATTGAATGAAGATGGACATGTTAAAAGGAAAAAAACTATATTCGTATGTAAAGGATATGCACAAGTTGAAGGAATCGACTTTGAAGTGACATTTTCCCTAGCTGCTAGAATGGAAGCAAACCGATTTATTTTAGATTATGCATGCTCCAAGAATATTAAAGTGTATCATATGGATGTGAAATCATCTTTTATGAATGGGGAACTTGAGGAAGATGTCTAAATTGAACAACCAAAAGGATTTGAGTTGTCAGAGAACACAGATTATGTGTTTAAATTGAATAAGTTCTTTTATGGTCTAAAAAGGAATCCTATAGCATGGTACTCTAGACTGGATAAATATTTACAATAGGTAGGGTTTAGAAAAGGAAGTGAAGAAAACAAAGTCTAGATCAACGTAACTCAAAATAATATTTTGTTAATTGAAGTTTATGTTGACGATATTCTTTTTGGAAGTATTGATTACATGTTAAGCTAGACATTTGCAAAGGATATGCATAATGAATTTGAAATGCTATTACTTGAAGAACTATCCTTATTTCTGGGTCTTCAGATATGTCAAAGCAACCATGGAATTTTTATTTATCAAACTAAGTATATTAGAGAAATGCTAAAGAGGTTCAGAATGGAAGATTCAGAACCAGTTACCACTCATATGCAAACCAATTGCAAGTTGAAAAAATATGATGATTCAAAGTCTACAGACCAGAGGAAATACAGGTCAATGATTGGTATCTTACAATATCTGACAACATCTAGACCAGATGTAATGCAAGAAGTTGGACAGGTGGAATGCATTCAACCAGCACCAAAGGAATCACATGTATTAGTAGTGAAGAGGATTTTCATATATATCAAAGGAACAAAAGAGTTTGTATTATGGTATCCAAAAGAAAAGGATCTATCACTTATTGCCTACAGAGATGAATATTGGGTTCATTGCATTAATGACCAACAAAGCACCAGTGGATAAGAGTTATACTTGGGTGAGTGTTTAGTATCATGGCTAAGGAAGAACCAATCATCAATATATTTATCTATAGTCAAAGTAGAGTATATTGCAGCAACATGATGTGGTACTCAAGTTCTATGGATGAAACAAACATTGACAAATATACAGGTTGAGTATGATGAGCCCATTCCAATATATTGTGATGCTACAAGCACCATCAGTATCTCAAAGAACCTAGTGATGGACTCCAAGACGAAGACATTCCAATAAAGTATCACTTTCTACAGGAACAGGTTGTAGAGAAGAACATCAGAGTTGAATATGTGGGAACAAAATAACAAGTGGAAGACATCTTTACAAAACCTCTTCCAAAAGAATCCTTTGAATATCTTTGTTAGAGACTCAGAGTAATTCTACTCCAAAATGAATTCTTTTGAATACGTATATTATATTTCTTATATTTACACAAGGAAGAACCATAAAGAGGATAGTTCATGTTGGGAGATCAGTTTCAGGAAGATTTTAGTCTGGGGGAGTATCCCCATGGACAGTTCATTTAGGGGGAGCAGCCCCAAATAGAAACATACCTTTTCCATTGATGAAAAAGGGGGAGAGATTTCTCAGATGCATGATATAAATGCTTAGAGAGATAAATCACAAAGGCATGGTTCCAAGGGGAACAATGGTCACAGGGGGAGCATGAGTGATATGATTTTAGTATTGCATCGGAGTGTTTCCATCAATGCCAAAGGGGGATATTTTTTATTATTTAGGCTAGTTTTCATGGATGTCAACCCTTGAAGAAAGTCTGGTAGAGAATTTCAGTAGCACAAAGGTTTGGGTAATGAACCCAAGTTTGTTTGATGTATAATGGTATGTGTTTTAATATATTTAAAGGTAATACTATTCTATATGGATATTACATGTCATGCCATTTTCGGTTGTATGTGGAACATCACAAAACTCCTCACGGTTAGATATTTATGGCCATGTGAAGTTGGAGAACCCCCATGAGTCACCTAGAAGCCCCCAAAGGTCAAAGTAGTCAAAGTGGTTACAAAGAAGAAATTATTTAAATAATAAAGTGAAGTGATGAGTGTATTATAAGTCAAAGTGGATACAAAAGAAATTATTTAAATAATAAAGTTAATGGATAAATTACTAAGTGGAAAAGTGGTTAGAAGTAGGTTATCCCAAAAATAAGGAAAGTGGTTTAAGATGGTTAGAAGGTAACCCCTTGAGGAAACAACATGAAAGTATAAATAAGAGGGAAGGGTTTCTCATTCAAATACACTTGAGCATATTGAATATCTATAAGTGAATTAGGTAACCAAAGAATATATAAGGTGAATTTCATAGGGAACGTGAAGTAAAGAAGACCGAAATTCAAGGGAGGATAAATTCTTTTGATGATGCTTTGTAAGGTATGTTATTTGTAGGTCATCTCACCATTTTTGAAATACCCTTTTTTATAGAATGATTCATATGAAAAAATATGGAGTTCATTGAGAAAACATATCCAAGTAGCTATGATTAAAATTTCATCTTGTGGTTTGCTGTATTTTTAGAGTTCCACTCCGTGGAAAATAGGGTTTGTGGCTAGTCCTAAAACTAGTCTAAAACAAGTGTTTCGGGTAAAACCATCATAAATCATTCATAATAGATGCAAATTCTGTAAGACCAAATGTATTGGTTAGATTACATTCTTTAGTATTCCATGTACCATTTTCATATCCATACAAAAAATATTTTGTGCAGGGAACACTCTACAAGTTCGATCTCTAGAACAAGCCAAAATTCAACAAGGTATGCCATTTTTGCTATAACTCATTTTCTGAGAGGTTCCAAGTGGTGAAACCTGAAGGAATTGCATAAAAGACAATGAATACCATTTTTTACTATTTTCAAATCTTTATTCATTACAGGGACATAGTTATGATAATTTCAAGTTAGGGTTGTTGACTAATCCAAAATTAGTCATGTGAGACTAAATTAAAGTTTGATGAAAATGCTAGTCTCTTGTTGTTAAAGTTAAGGAAGGTTTGCACGTATGTGATAATATACACCAGGTCTATTACATAGTTACACATTAGATTCGAATGATGAAATTGATGAGGGATTTTGGTTGAGTTACATGTTGGGTACATGGTTGAGACAAGTAGTTGCTGAGGTTGCACAAACATGAGGTGTATAGTTGATGATGTTGGTACATATTTATGAGTCATATTTTATGTGTATTTGATGCATGATTGGTACATGTTTGGTGCATGGATGATGCACTTGTTGATGGTACAGATTGAGGTACAAGTTGGTGCATGGTTGATGCAATTGTTTATGGTAAAGTTTGATTATAGGTTGTTTGGTACAAGTTGTTACAGGTTTTTTGGTGTAGGTTTATTGGTACAGGTTTACAATAGTATATCTCACAGTGATAGTGTGACATCGGTTCCATCATTCTAGTTCTATGACAGGGTCATTGGATGGGGAAAGGACATGTGGTTGTAGCCAGAGAACATAGGGGGTTGTAGGCCCCTTTTGGTTGTATCCAGAGAATTGGGGAGTTGGAGCTTCCCTTTGGTTGTAGCCTGCAAAACTAAGGGGTCTGATCCTGCTTCCAGTTGCAGTTGGAAAACAAAGGAAGTTGGTGCTTCCAATGAATGTAATTTGTAAAGACATATAAGAAAAATCATTTTTTGGTTTTCTTCCACTTTGTGTAAGGCCTACCTTAAATATCCTCATATAAATAAATACTTTCTAATTTCCTACTGAAATTACTACAACTTATTTTAGAATTTTCTTTCATGATTTTTCTGTAACAGGAAAATAAAACATCATCATAATAAAAATGGAACTTAATAAAATACATAGAATGCTTACTTAAACATGTAGATTAGTTTATTTAGTCCATTTTCTTCTTGTGTATGATCATTCCCAACTGCCCCAAACTGAATATTAACCTCCCACCAATTAGGAACAACCTCTCTAGATCTCTAGCTCCGGGAATCCTTGCAGTTTCTTGTCCCCTGAGCCTGAAACTCTCAGCAACAGCAGTGCCCTGTGAGAGTTTCCTAAATGCAATATTCTCCCAATTTTCCTCCTCTCCTTCCTTCACCTCTTGCATAAATTTCCAATCCAAAAATGAAACCCCCTCTCCAAGTCCCCTCCTGTATTCCTTATCCTCCTCTCTCAAATCCCCCTGATTGATTTCCCAACAACCTTACCCCCTCATTAATTCTCCAACATCCTTATCCCCCCATTAATTACTTCACTCACATTTTAATAATAAAGTAATAAAAGTGTCATTTAATATATTTTAATAATTAATTAAATTTAAATTAAAAACTATGATAAAAATTAATCAATTTGGGTTGTTACATACACCCACCCTTCAAGAAACTTCTTCCCGAAGTTAGGTTAATTTACAATAAAAGGGTAACAACACACAATTCATACATCCACATCAAATAATCAACATCATCAATTTAAAACAGTTATACATACTAGTGTACATGTGAAATGCATGTGTGTGCAGCTAGCACATACATGACTCACACATGCACTAATGCCAATAATTATCACTCCTAAAGTAATTCTTGCATGTGTCCAATCCAATCAACTAGACCATTCATTTCAAAAAAGGTAGTAAACTATTTAAAATGTTCACGAATTCCCTCAATTAAAATAATTTAGCACAATCAACATTCACTTAGATAATTGTAGTTTAGTTAAGTAAATATAAATATACATATATACATATATATTTTTTTTCAAAAAGAGGAAATCAAGAAATTCTTCTATAATGCAAAACCCCACAAACTCTCAACTACTTCTAGTCATCCTTCCTACCTAACTTACTTCCATCTTCCATCCCTATCCTTCTTCTGTTGAACTATCTTGGAGCATCAACTATATTGACCTAAATCCAAATAGAACCTGTAAGTGAAAGTGTCAACTCTCTTGACCAAGATTCCCCAACAGGAAACTAATAATCATCATCGCACGTCTAGGGGATATTGAGCTAACACCATCCTCCGATGAATCCAGATTTCAGAGGATACACAGTGGAAAATTCCTTCACCCCTCCTAATAGAACTAGGGTCAACATGCTACCATCGACCATACAGTGGAACTGTGTTGCTCGAAATTTTGTCATTGTATATTCATTTTCAGCCAATCTTTGCCACCTAAAAAACCTACACTTGTCTACACATCATATCAATGCATTTGAACCAACATAATTTCATATACAAATACTCATACCATATTGTTTCTTGGTCGATGTTCACGACATCAACTTTTTATCATGATTATTCTTTGGCTATTTCATAGCCTATTGACCTGTAGATTAGTCTATAACCCAAACCCATACATATCCATGCATTATCATCATGTAAATGCATTTAATCATATTCTCAATCCAGTATCCACGTACCAACAATTTATATGCCAAAATTTCCAAGTTAGAAATAGATTGCATAATATCCATCATAATTCAAATAATGATAAGCATTCATAGAATTGACTTTAACATAGGTCCATATGTCTTAAAATTTCAAGTGTATCATTAATAGTTTCATATTTATTAGAAAATAAAAGGTGATTAGGCCTTAAGTAATTCTCACTATCTAAGTTAAAAGGTGGCATTACATACACCCACCCTTAAAAAAAGAATTGCTTCCCAAAGTTATGGTCATTCTCAATATAAGGAAAAATTCATGACACAACTTATATGTGTCTTCTATGATAGAAAACCCTATTTTATATTTGTCACATTGTACCTTAACTAATTAAAACATGTTGAGGCTATTAATATATTGATTACAACTTCCCCTATTTAGTTAGCACCTTATCATGTATTGACTCTATTTTATTATCACTTTTAATTTAATTAATGATAAGACACACTTTTGTTATAGATTTACTCTTCCTAAGTTCCATATATGACCCCCATATATAAATTATATTCTATTTGTTTGTTCACTACTTAAAACCTTAGCTCATCATCAATTCTCTAGTTAAGTGAATCTTATATTGAGTTCGATATAAACTTCCTCAAGTCATACATATAATCCCACTTAGGGTATCTTGATAATTATAAACAATCATTATTGACWTTTATCATCCCTCTAATGTAATTAGCTCCCTTATTATAGTATTTTCCTTAGACTATAATTATCGTTCATGCTCTCACTTACTTTTGTGTGTTATGCTCTAACCTACTTATATTTTTTTTTATTTTTGTATACACATTATCTCAATTGTCTACTACCCTTTGTAACATTGTATCATGTTGCATTTCTTACATTCCCACACCTTGTATTACATTGATAACCTTTGTATTATATCATTATTTATTTGTTATCTTTATGTTGCATCTATTTTTCTCTAACCATAATTTAGTCCATGCTATGTTCTTAATACACTTCGTGCATATCCTCTCACTATCTTCAACCACCCTTCATGTCAACACCTTATTTCTATATATATCACATTGCATAAAACATGTACTTTTTCGATCTTACATACTTGTATGTCAATTCACACTCTAATACTTTATACTACTTGCCATTATTGTATACTTATTTACTTATCATTAATATTCTCCCTTAATTTTCCATCATTATTACATACTAACTATCTTGTGATTCTTATATCCCCGTCATCTTTTCCATAATTCACTTTACGTATACTACTTATTTCTCAATTCTTCCTCTTTTTCTTCTTTTTAACCTATCTCACATTAAGAGCACACTAAGAATGTTACCCTATCTTCTATTTTGCATGCACTCTCATTATAACTATTACACCATTCAATCATCTAATCATTTTTAACTTGACCTCGCACATATATTATAATATTAATTGTCCTTTCACAATCCTACATATAATAAATAAACACTCTTGTAATATCATTACATATATTGAATTTATATTGCTATAATATGCTTAGTCCTTTCAACTTCACATTATACTAGGATGGTGTTCATCAATGTAGATCTATTTCACTAATTGTTGAACCGATATTTATTTTATTATGATCTTCTCACCAGAATCTCTATAAAATATGTAAAACAAATATTTAAAAAATATAATTTATTTATTGTTATGATTGTTTTATATATAATCCATTTTAACAACATATGTATTATGTTATAGCATTTATTTTAACCACATATGTATACCTTTATATATATAATTTCAATATAAAATAATTCTTTGAAACTTTTTTTTTTAATTTAATACTAACTAATTTATTTGAATTCAACATTAATTTTAAAATTAATTTAAAATTAATTAATTTTTTGTCAAAACTTGATATTAACCCAACAATTTATTTATTTTTAAAAAAATATTGAAAATATTTTATACATTATTTTATTGGTTAACAAGTTTGAAATTTTATTGCTAAGCTCACATCATCCTTATTAACATTTACAAATTTATTTTTATACAATATTTTAAACTCTACAACTCCACCACATGATTTGTCTTCCACTTATTTTATTTGTGAAATTTAATGTAGAAATATGTACACAATATACAAATCTATGTATTTTTTTTTATATTTTTTTTACTTATATGTAGTAATATATTTGTATTCCAAAATAATAGAATAAACAAATTTTTATTTATTATTCTTATATAAAACGATACAATTTTGTTTTAACCCATTTTTTTTAATCAATTAAACAACATATCTATCTATCTATATTAAAATGAATGCAACCAACGTATAAGGAAGGAGGCAGGTAGGAGGCAACCTTCAGGTATGTAGCAGATTGGGATAATGACAACCTGTAGGTATGGGGTTCATATCTTAACTAGAGTTAAGTGAAGAGGGACCATGTTTGAGTAAAGGGACTCATTAAGTGGCCTAAATCCGTTTCTGGCAAAGAAGAGCAGGCAGTAAAAGAGTAGATGATTTTAGGGGTTAAATTTCACAAATGGGCTAATTTTCTATGGTTTTTCCCCAAAAATGGATTAGCCCAAATTGCATAAAATAAAATTGTTTTACCTTACAAATCACCAAAAGTTTATAAACTATATAAAATCCTTAGAAATTTGAATATTTTTACAAAACTATGGCCAAACATTTTACATTTTGCATATTAAAGACTAGTAATATTAGCCCACATTTCTACATTTTAATATAAATTTCCATCCTCAAAATCATCCTTGGTAAAGAGGGCATTTAACCACATACTTTATTAGGTGAAATTGGGTAGAGAAATGGCTATCCCAAGATGACATTTTGACAGGTAGGTTATCTTTTAAAGAGGATAGGAGAGAAGTCATTTATTAGTTGCACTATACTAAGGTGGGTGACATTTACAAGGAGATTATTTGTGTGGTGAGCATGTTGCCTCTTTAAATGACTGGTGTGTTGTTGGTGGAACTGTCCATGTGAATTCGATCTAGTTGAATGCTACTCTCACTTCATATTCAAACTCCAATCCATTCAAAATTTTGTGCCAAATAATATCCATGCTCACACAAAATGTGAGCAACATTGGGATCTTCGTGTGAGCAACATTGGGATCTTCATCCTGAATTTCATCTGAAGCCTTGAGAATGGCATCAATGTTGAAAATGTTCAAGGTTTTTATGGCAGAGTGAAGGGATGAGACATTGCTTTTCAACCTACAAATATTTTATGGTTCATCCAACAAGATTTTATTGCAGGAAAGACTATGCAGCAAATGGTGAATGAATCTCTCCAACAGGTTCCCAATCTTACAGGGAACAAAATATTGAGCAGGTTAATCAATTTCGACTATCTTTGGAAATTATGGGAGAAAACAACACAACTTTCAGTTTACCACAACATCATCTGTTGCACACCAAACTTTGCAATATGTTGGGCACCAAACTTTGGAATTTGTTCGGCACCAAAATTTGCAATCTATTGGGCACCAAACTTTAGAATTGAATGGCGATGTGAAGCAACCTCTATTGCACAAGGAAAGTGGGAAATAGTACTATAGAAGAGGTCATTAAAAGGGAAAGAGTTATGATTATGTCGAAACCTTCCAAGGAGCCTTGCCCTCAGAAGGCGACAACCCTTCTGATTTCCTCTTTCTTGCAGGAGGCAGTCGTGTCCGAGCCCTTTGCTTCCTCACCCATCCATTTCTCCCAAGCAAAGGAGGAATAATTTCAGAGAGGTAGAGGTGGTTTATCCTTAATTTTGGTGTCAATTAGTTGCTCATATTAACCACCACCATTTTGACCACGAAGAGGTTCCCTACCATTCTATCTAACTACCAGGAGGGATCTGAAGGGCTTGGTTGTGGCCACAATTTTTTAGGCCAACACTATGCTCCAGGTTATAAGTTTCCTTTGTACAACTTTAAAAGAAGGAATACCATTAATGGAGAGAAACATGCAGATAAAGATGTTTAGGTGGCATATATCCCTTTCCTCGACTATATGCTTCTTGGCAAGTGCGAGGAAAGGATGCAAAGGGTTTTGTTCCACTATGATGTCACTACTTGTGAAACCAAGGGAATCCTTGAAAATTATGGTTTCATTGCTCAGTTGAATGAACAATGACATATTAAGAACACCCCATTGAATTTCGATAGGATAAGGTGCTACAAGAATTTGACCCTAGTAAATTCAATTTCACCGAAGTAGGCCACGAAGAGGTGCTCTTCTGTTTTGAAGAAAGTGACGAAAATAAAGTTCAGTACTTGGAAAAGTCCCTTATCTTGGAAAGTCTAAATGTGATTTCTATCAATGTGATTCCAAATGAATATGGGCACGCGCTTCTCGTGCCAAGAGTATTGGACTTCTTTCCCCAATGCTACAATCGTTGTACAAAACAGAGCAGTTGCAATGCTTCCTTGTAGTTCGGTTTTTGTAATGGTTACTCATCCCCTAGTGAGGATGGAATTATTAGTGATATCATCATTTCTCTCTCCTAGTATTATTTTTTAGGCTCAATCTCAAATGTTGGAGATATGGTGCATTCCATAGTTAGTGGGAAAATAGGAAAGTTATATCTTCTTAAATACATTCTAAGCTCAGGGGTGCATATTTCTGCCCTTTTGGCTCAAAATGAATTCTATCTTTCCTGATTGCCTTTGTATTTCACTACTGGTATTAGAGATATGATTATGGTAAGGGTAGCTAGCATAAATGATATGATTCCATTTGTCCTCAACATTACCACATTGCACGTCGGTTATATCACAATTAATACTTGATTTAATTCTACTTCAAGAATCTGGAAAAGTTTTTTTTTAATGGATTTAATTGGTTACCAGTAGTATTAGGGCCTTGATTATGCTAACAATTTGTTAGAGATTTAAATCTATAAATATTCTCTGCAAATTCAAGTTATTGAAAAATACATGATTAGTTTGAGTTTGTACTATTTTATGTGTTTCTGAGATAATTGAATATTACCTGGCCTGATATTGCTAGGTGAGTCTGTTGGTTGGCGGAAAGAAGAGTATTGAAATAGAGAATCAATATTTTCTTATAAGTTTTGTGTCTTTTTTATCTTGTGCCAGATTAAATTAGCCTCTCTACAAAGTGATGGATTCAATTTGATAAAGTGTATTATTCAATTGGTCGTAATCAAGAAGTGAACAATATTACTGATACACGATGTTATTTCTCTCTCATTTTATTTGTTTCTATATTCATTAATTCATGAACTTGGGATTGTTCTAGTCATCTTTGGCATAACTACCAGAAATGTGATGGCACTACTATATTTCTGGGAGAAGTGGCCTTGAAATTGGACCGAAACAGTAATGGGTATTTCAAGCAACGATGTCTCGTTTCTTTCTAACTAAAAACATGTTTCTCGTTTTGGGACCCATTCAAGCATGTCATAAGTTGTGTCAGGGTATATCTTGTCTGTATACCCCATAATTACAAGATCACTGGCAATGTTTGCAGTATCTGTTGGATTTCCAACACTTGGTTGCTACGAACTTTATTATTTTATTTTTTTGCAAAACATAGTTCCATCATAAGTTCACATGAATCAATCCTTTGCAACAATTTAACTAGCAAGTAAGTCCATATTTTCTGTTTACTAATCTAACTGATTGCATGAAAGAGGTGCCATACGATTTCCAAGAAAACATACGAGCATTGGCCTTGTGTCTGGCAATTTTGGATATCTAGAACAAGAGAAAAACTTAAGCATATTTACTTTTCTTATAGGCTTGTAACAACCCAATTTGGGATGTAGATGAAGATATATTTATCTTAGACATATGAAAAACTGTAAGGGAGTTGAAATGTGTGGATTAAGAAACTGGGCAGAGGTTACAAACGTTGTTGGCACAAAGACAAAATCCTGATGTGGGTGGTCAAGCCTAGGTTTTAGTTTTGAAACCGTGATCTGATACAATATGTAAAGCCTACCTTACATAGCCTCATATAAATAAATACTTTCTAATGTCCTACTGAAATTATTGCAACTTAGTTTAGAATTTTCTTTCATGATTTTTCTATACCAGGAATATAAAATAGCAGCGAAATAACTAAAATAAATAAAATTCTTACCTCAACCTATAGATTAGTTGATTTAGTCCCTTTTCTGGTTGTTGATGATCATTCCCAACTACCCCAAACTAAATATTAACCTCCCAG
>JZKD02S0259951.1:255023-284816 GCA_000966675.3 Picea glauca
ATAAAATTTGGGTGCTAGCTTCTGACAATGCTCAGCCTTGAGGGAAGTTTACTTATATGGTTGCAGTCTCAGAAACACCTGATCCCCTTCTGCAAATTGTCATTTAAAGTGACCTTGATCTGCTTTCTGCTTCATTCTATTCTGTGCCATGACCAAGTTCTCTTTAAAGGTACGAAGGATATCCTCTTGGACTGTAAGTGCTTGGTCAACCATTGGGACCTTCGAGGTACCCGGTAAGTATGAGAGAACTGAAGGTGGCTTCTGTCCATATACTGCCTCAAAAGGAGTCATGTGAGTGGTTGTATGGTATGTAGTGTTGTACCACCATTCGGTGAGGGGTAACCATTGAGCCCACTGGTGTTGTTTTTCATAGGCAAAGCACCTCAGATATGTTTCCAAACACTTGTTGACAACTTCCGTTTGTCCATCCGTTTGGGCATGATAAGCTGACCTAAGATGCAATTGTGTGCCTTGTAGCTTAAACAACTCTTGCCAAAAATTGCTTGTGAAAGTTGGGTCTCGATTAGAAACAATAGAGTGTGGCATGCCATGAAGCTTGAAGACCTATTCCATGAAAATTTGAGCCACTGTGGATGTAGTAAATGGGTGGGGAAGAGCACAAAAATGAGCATACTTGGAAAGGTGATCCACCACCACCATTATGACTGATTTCTTCCCCGATTTGGGTAAGCCTGTAATAAATTCCATAGATATATCCTTCCAAATAGCAGGGGGAATCGAAATTGGTTGGAGGGTTCTTGGAGATTCGACTGTTTCTCCCTTGTTGCATTGACACACCTCACATTCAGCGACAAACTTATGGATGTCTTGTTTCATACCCTCCCAAAAAAAAGAACGTTTGACTCGGTCATATGTTTTGGTGAACCTTGAGTGCCCCACTGTGGGTGTAGCATGAAGCTCAAAAAGCACCATGTATTTGAGCTTGGATTGTTTACTTAAATACAAGTAGCCTTTGTATCGAAGCTCATCTTGGAGCCAAGAGTACCCTAGGGGATCTGGAGCCTTGTTCTACAGTTGCTGGATCATATGTGAACTTTTGGAATCTTGAAGCCATTCCTGGTGCACAACTTGGAGCCAATCAGGTACAATGAAGGAAAGAGAAAAAATGGATCCTTCGTCTTCATATTTTCAGGATAATGCATCTGCCACGACATTGTCTTTTCCCTTCTTGTAAATGATCTCATAATCATATACAAAGAGCTTGGTCACCCATTTTTATTGTTCCTGGGAGGAAATGCATTGTTCCAGAAAGTACTTGAGGCTTTGATGGTATATCTTAATTTGGAAGCATTGGCCCAAGAGATATGGATGCCACAACTCAATCGCATGCAGAATCGCCAACATTTATTTTTCATAAATAGGTTTTCTCGGATTCTTTTCAAACAGTTGCTTGCTAGTGAAGGCCAAAGGTCGACCCTCTTGCATAAGGATAGCACCGATTCCTTTCCCTGAGGCGTCACATTCCAACACAAAGGTCTTTATGAAGTCGGGAAGGGCTAGAACCAGAGTGGTGCACATGGCTGTCTTCAAGGTTAGAAAAACTTGAGCAGCTGCTGGAGTCCAAGTGAAAGAGTTCTTTTTTAGGAGAGCTATGAGAGGTGCTGCAATATTTCTGTAGTTCTTAATGAAATTGCGATAATACCCTGTGAGGCCTAAAAATCCACGGAAGATTTTGAGAGTCTTTGGGTGCATCCATTCTTGCATAGCTTCAATATTTTTTGGGTCCACCCTGACGCCATCCTTTCCCACTAGATGACCCAAGTATTCTTCTTCTGAGGCACCAAAAGCACATTTGGACTGTTTCAGGAAAAGTTGGTGCTGAGAGAGTAGGTGGAGAACTTGATCCACATGAGTAAGATGGTCTGTCCAGGTTTTTCTATAGATGAGGATATCATCAAATAAAACTAATACAAAATGACGAAAGAAAAGGGCGGAAGACATGGTTCATGAGGCTCTGGAAGGTGGAGGGGGCGTTACACAAACCAAAGGGCATGACCAAAAACTCATAGTGGCCCTCATGAGAATGAAAGGAAGTCTTGGGAATGTCGACCTCTTTCATACGTATCTAGTGATAGCTCGAGTGAAGATCAAGTTTGGTAAAGAATTGGGCGCCACTCAATTCATCCAAGAGGTCATCAATGACAGGAATGGGAAATTTCTCTTTGATGGTTAGTTTGTTGAGAGCACGGAAGTCAGGACACATTCTCCAAGAACCTTCTTTCTTCAGTACCATGGCGACTACAGAGGAGTGAGGGCTCATACTAGGATGGATGACAGCGGAAATAAGGAGCTCTTGGACCATTTTTTCAATTTCATTTTTTTGTCCAAAGGGGTGGCAATATGGACGTATATTGGGGGGAAGGCTTCCTGGGACAAGGGGAATGGAATGATCATGGACACCGCGGGAAGGAGGGGGTCCTTGGGGAGTGGAAAATGCCATTTGATGTTTAGAAAGGATGGCTTGGAGGTCTTGGGGCACTGGTGGGGTCTCTGTGGCTTGTATGGCAAGGAGTTGGGCAATGACACGAGAATGACCTTTTTTGAGTAGTTTTTCCATGCAATGAGAACTGATGACCTCAGGTGAACCAACAGTGATGCCTTGAAATTTATATTGGTGGCCTCCTTGGTCAAATTGCATGGTTAAGTTATGAAAATCCATGAGAATGGGACCCAAAGTCCTTAGCCATTCTGCACCCAACACAATGTCGCAATCGCCCATGTCAATAGAAAACATATGGGATTTTAGGTGGTAGTCAACAATTTGGAGACGCACATTTTCACAGCGCCCACCACATTTCATAGAACCACCATTGGCAATCATGATTTGGAAATTGTTGACAACATGGATGTAGCAATGGGTTTCTTGGGAAATGAGGTGATGACTAAAATTGTGGGTGCTGCCACTATCAACCAGAATGATGACCTTTTGGTGCTTGATGTAACCAATTAACTTGAGGGTTTGGGGGGCAGGGAAGCCGGGGAGAGCATTGAGGGAAATGATCGGTTCCACTTCGGGAGGGTCAGAGGGAGGGTTTATGTCAATGATTTCTGGTGACTCGGGCACAATGGGAGTGTCAACATCTTCTTCCAGAATATCCTCAGAGATGGCCATAAAAATATTTTGTTCCTTACATTTGTGGCCTGGAAAATATTTGTCATCACAATTATAACAGAGGCCTTTGAGTTGGCATTCATCCATTTCAACCCTGGTCAATTTTTGGATTTTTAATGGGGCAGAGGGAGTAGTGGGGTTTACTGATTTAGGGTGAGGGATAAAGGAAGGCTTACGGTTTTGAGAGGAAACAATTTGTTGTGCTTATTTAGCTTTTTTGGTATCCTCCACCCAAGTCATAGGTCGATCCATGAGGACATGGGCCTGAATCTCCTTCTTGAGGCCACTGATAAAACACTCTTGAAAGAAAGCATCAGTCATGCCCTCTGTTCGAAAATCCAGACGCTCAAATGTAGCTATGAAGTCTTCTACTGTGCCTGATTACTTCAATTTTGTCTAACGGCCCAAATGGTTGGTGTCAGTGTCAAAGTGTTCATAAAGCTCAGCCACAAATTGAGTCCAAGCAATATACCCTTGACGAGAAGTTTTTCTCCATTGCCACCATTGCCAGCGTTCTTGATCTAGATAGAGAACACCATACCGGAGTTTGGCCAAGTCATCTATAATGTTGTAGAGAGAGAGATAATGTTCCATTTGGGTGACCCAACCAGTGGGGTCTGAGCCATCAAATTTGGTTACATCCACCCATGGAAGGCTTATGTCCCATTGAAAGTGATGGCATTGAAAGGAATGAGAAGAAGTTTCACCTTCAGTCTTTTTATGTGCATCAGGAAAAGAGTTATCGGTAGAGATCTTGAGTTTGGTGCAGAGTGATGCAAAGACAGATTCAAGCTGGGTGGTTAGTTCATGTTTGAATTCCACCATTGCGGACTACACGACTACATTTATGGATGCATTTATGGATGCATCACGGGAGGCAATAGTAGCACTGATTTGTTGCACTTCCTGTTGGGTCTCGAGGAAACCAGATTGCAAGGTGTTGAAGCGAGACTCTAGTTCTTGGCTACGAGTATTGGCCATGAGGACGGGTGAACTAAAAAGGGAGCGGGCGGGGTCAGAAGTTTTTGCAGAAAAATGATATGGATGAATGTGATAAGGGAGAAGAGATGAATCTAATGGAATAGGTCTCAAATAATGGTGAGAAAATTTCCAGACTTTTTTTTTATAGCTGTGGGGTTATACTTTGGTCTGAAGAATGCTCCAGTGTTGAAATTCCCAAATTTTGAACCAGAGAGTATTTACTTAGCAACCCGAACATAGATGTGCAGCAATAGATCCACCGGTTTAATTTTTTTATGTTTATATTTATGTTCCCCAAGGGTTAGGTATTCATTGGTTCTACAGACAAGGGTTTGCCCTGTGTTATATCTCTCTGATATATGTGCATGGTCCAATAGTAATACTCGGCCCAATATCTCAGGGCACTAACTAAGGAGGATAGACCGTACCCTTAGCTATACTACCCGACTACCCAGGTACTAGAGAGTATCTTCCCGAGTGTTGTTCTCGATGACACTATAACAGTCCGTTGGCCGATAGGTTTATCTAAAGAGGGCTTCAAGAAATCTAGGCTGATCTGTACACAGGTGTTGTCTGATGTGATACCACTCAAAGGGGTACCAATAGAGGTTACAAGGGTGGCCAACAGATGTGTGCTTAAGAATCACTTGTATTTCCTGCGTGTATGAATCCCTCAATCGTGGGTTTATGCGTGTAACGACAAATCTTTATGGCTTAAAGACATCGGAATATGTCTCTACCCTGAAAACAAAATACCCACAATTTCTGCCAAGGAAAGTGCTCTGATACCACTTGCAAGATACCAGATATATAAAATATGCAGAACAGAAATAAAATGCTAGAAATGGCAGAATAACAGTAAAATATCCAGCATAATCTTCACAATACACGGAAATGATATACGAAATAGTAATAGAAATAACACTTTGATTCAGAAAGCAATGTTCACAGGCCTCTTCGAGGGGGCAAGCTCCAATCGAGCAACGCTCTGTTACAATAATCTCTAATCTAGGGTTCTCATACCCTCGACCCTTATTTATACTAAATATGTCTATTAAGAGAAGCATCTAGAGGAAGATCCTTCTAGAAGCGAAAGCTTCTATTAGGTCTTCCTACATCCACCTTATTCTATTTTATTGAAAGGCCTTATTAATATTGACCTTTATTACATCTGAATACATTGATCTACCTATGTGCGGGTTAGGAACTTAACACGTCTTGACCAGTACTTCGATAAATGATCTACCGGAGGAAATTCAGGAACTGCTGGAGGAATTCAATGATAGAGTAGTGGACGAATTACCTTGTTCATTGACGGCCATTAGGAGTATAAGTCATCACATTGACCTTATACCAGGGGTGATTTTACCAAACAAAGTAGCGTATAGACTAACGCCGCAGGAGAATGAAGAAGTCAAGAAAAAAATCAAAGATTTAATGAATAAAGGGTTAGTTAGAGAAAGTTTGAACCCATGCACTGTGCCAACAGTGTTAAGTCCGAAGAAATATGGTGGATGGAGAATGTGTACAGATTCGAGGGCTATAAACAAGATCACCATCAGGTATAGATTTCCTTTACCCAAGATGGATGACTTGATGGATTGCTTGAGTGGGGTAATTAATTTTTCAAAAATGAATTTGAAAGGTGGATATGATTAGACTAGAATGAGGGAAGGTGATGAATGGAAGACAACATTCAAAATGAATGAAGGGTTGTATGAATGGCCTATCATATCATTTGTCTTGATGAATGCGCTAAGTACTTTTATGAGATTGATGGATGAAGTCTTCAAAGATTTCTTTGGGAGGTTTTTAATTGTGTATGTTGATGATATACTGATCTTTAGTAAGACTGAGGAGGAACATCTGAGAGACCTAACTCTAGTGATGAGAAGGTTGCAGCATGAGAAATTGCTGATAAATTTGAGGAAGTCATATTTCATGAAGAAAGAGATCATTTATTGAGGTTTTGTGATCTCTTTGAATGAGTTGAAGATGGATCCTGAAAAGGTAAAAGAAATCAGAGATTGACCATCGCCGAAGAATATCTTTGAAGTCAGAAGCTTCCATGGAATAGCCAATTTTTACAGGAAATTCATCTAAAATTTTAGTGGAATTTCTCCACCAATGATGGACACAGTCAAGAAAATACATAAATATTTTAATTGGACAGAGGAAGTTGAGAAAATTTTCAAGTTGTTGAAGGAGAAAATAACTGAATAGCCAATTTTGGTTTTTCCAGACTTCAGTAAAACATTTCAAGTCAAATGTGATGCAAGTGAATTCATGATTGGAGAAGTCTTATGTCAAGACAGCAGGACAATTGCATACTTTAGTGAGAAGCTGAACGATGCAAAGATGAACTATTTCATGTATGATAAATAATTTTATGCAATCATACAGACCCTGAAGAAATGGAGACATTACTTGGTTCCGAAAGAGTTTGTCTTGTATAGCGATAACCATGCCTTACAATTCATAACTCGACAGGAGAAGTTTAACCAGAAACACGTGAAGTGGGTTGAATTTATGCATAACTTTAATTTTGTTATAAAAGACATTTATGTTACTGCTAACAAGGTTTTTGATGCGTTGAGCAAGAAATGTTTTATTCTGCAGGAGTTTTGTGTGAAGGCCTTAGGTTTTGATAGCCTTAAGGATGTGTACAGAGATGATACAGGTTTTAAAGATGCTTATGAAGAATGTGAGAATCTTATTCTAAGAGACAAAAGCCAATGGATAGAATATATGGTTTAGGATGGACTACTATTCAAGGGAAATCAGTTATGTATTTTGAAGAGTTTTATGAGAGAGAATCTTTTGAAGGAAAAACATAATGGGGGATTGCCTGGAAATTTTGGCCATGATAAAACCTTTATGCAACTAAATGGCTTATATTATTGGCAAGGATGAGGACAGATGTCAATAAATTCGTGAACAGGTGTAGGATTTTCCAGCATGCAAAGGGGAAAAGACAAAATACAAGGTTGTATCAACCATTGCCAGTAGTAGAGAGGCCGTGGGATGCAGTAAGCATGGATTTTGTGTTATGACTGTCAAGGACATAGAGAGGTTTTGATTCCATATTCGTGGTAGTCGAAAGATTTTATAAAATGACACATTTCATTCCATGTTAGAAAACTAGTGATGCAACACATATTGCAAATCTGTTTTTCAAAGAAGTTGTTAGACTTCATGACTTAGCCAAGAGTATTTTTTTCAGATTGAGATACCAAATTTGTTGGTCATTTTTGGAGGATCCTATGGAAGAATTTGGGGACTAATTTATCTTTTAGATCAACATATAACCCTCAAATGGATGGGTAGACTGAGGTAGTGAACTAATGTCTGGGATATTTATTGAGGAGTTTAGTAGCTGAACATCACAGTCAACGGGATCAGATATTGCTGCAAGTGGAATTTTCATATAACAACTCACCTAATAGGAGCAAAGGAAAAATCCCATTCCAGATAATGTATGGATTGAAGTCGAGAGGAGTATCTAAGTTGAGAGACTTAGAGAAGAATGAATTCTGGAGTCCTAGCACAAAATATTTTGCAGCAGAGATGCAGGAGCTCCACAGTAAAATCAAAGAAAGATTATATAATTTCAACCAGGAATAAAAGCGCAGAGAAGATCAGCAAAGAACATAACTTCAGTTCGAAGTGGGAGATTTTTTCTTAGTGCATATGATGAAGGAAATGTTCCCAAGGGGAACATATAATAAAATGAAAATGAAAAAGATAGGGCCATGTAAGATTATGAGAAAATTAGAGGCTAATTCTTATGAAATAGAATTCCCAGATGGGGTAGGGATATCGCCCATATTCAACGTAACAGATCTGTATCCTTACAGAGAAAATGAAATAGAGGAATTAGAGGAAGTTCAGTGGGTTAAATAGATGCTTGTAGCTGAAAATATGCATATGGAAAAGATCATTGATCAGAGAATTAGAAAGGAGACTGGAAGGAAAAAATATTTTGAGTATTTGATCAAATGGAACAAACACCTGATTGAAGATGCAAGTTGGAAAAGTGAAGCAGAGATCCAAAAACATGGGCAAATGGTATAGGAGCTCATCAACAAGAGTTCATGAATTTTCCAGCCAAGGGAGTATGATGCAGGAGCCCCATAATCAAGCCAACAAAGCAAGTGCAAAAGAAAAGGATAACTGGAAATTCACCAGTGCACATTTTGAAGACATTTTGAATTTCAAAAGATGGATGATTAATTTTACAACTAGAAGGATGTATTGCATTTATGTGTTGGAGATTGTAAACAGATATTGAGCATTCCTCTCATCTATCGGTTATGAAGGCATTTAATTGTAATGAATGTAAAGTAGGTAGCTTTTAATTTTTTACTAGATAGCTTAGAGCTGTAAGAGGGAAAACTCTAGAAAGCTCCCTCATATGTATTGTATTTGTAATATTATCCTCATTGTAGTTGTAAGTTGTAGATCAAGGGAGAAAGAGAATAGGAGAGAAAAGATTGAAGAATTTGTATAAACAGATAGTTGTCACTATAGAACCCATGTACAGAAGCATTAGGATTAATATAAGAATGCTTTAATTCCATTTCATGGTGTTTTCATGGTTATTGTTTACATCTATTGAATGGTATGTTTACAGTCTGTTTATATTCTCTGTTATGCATTCGTTTCAATGCTATCTGTGTGGATGCTTTGATTTCATGTTGAATGTATGAAGTCTATAAGAGGAGAAGTATAAGTTTCAATTGTTTCTCTTCCTAAGAAGTCCTGCAAAGGGTGTAGTGAAATTCCACAAGGAGTGCGTTGACGAGGTTCTGAGTCCTATCTCGGAAAATATCAGGAGGGATACCATTGTTCTTATACCAACAATAGTGAAAGTATAACACAGATTCGTGGAAGGTGTGCACAGGTCAGATGAAGTCTTCGACTTACCCAAACAAGGCGAGAAATTGAAGAACTATTGTTACAAGGAGTGTGCAGAGTTGGAAGTGTGAATAATCGAAGGTTATTATGAATGCCACAAGGAGTGCATGCAGGAATCCTTTAGAAATCCTTGATTTTGCGGTAGAACAAATCTCAGGAAGGATAGATATTTGGAAGGAGTTTGAAGGAAGGATGAGGTCTGAAGTCGCCTCACAAAAGTTAAGCTCAGGAGGAAAAGACGCTAGGTATTTTGGCAGGAGCCTTTGAGAGACCTGAACGAACGATTGAAATCCTCAGAGGGAGAATCACTGAAGTTCCATGGACTATTGGATCTTGTAGACCAGCGAGAAGGTTAAAGCTGAGTGTCTTTCAACACTCATAAGCTTAGGAGGAATAGTGGTTGTTGGATGTGGATCATCGAGAGTCATTGATCTCGTGCTTGAATTTCTTCATTTTAGAATTTGGGGTGTGTAGAAAGTTGTGACTCGGAGTCGAGAGTTGCAAATTCTTGATTCACAAAGTTCCATTAGAATAGGGACCATCAGATCATGGGAAGATCAAATTTGTTTATTTGTGATGAGGAGTCATCGCAATTTTGGCTATCGGGAAAGGTTGTTGTTGCATTGCAAATCACCGATATGTGAAATCTCGAGGTGAAGAAATATTTGGGCCCTAGGTTCTAGTCAAGGGTTAGATCAAGTGAAGTCAAGGGAGGAACCAAAGATCTGTTATCCCTTTTCGGGGTTTTGGGGATTGAATAAGTTAGAGGGAGTCATATTTGGGGTTGCGAAGTCACGAAACCCGAAATACCTTTTCAGGCAAAGGTTGTGGTCAGATCAGTTGGTCACATGGGAAAGGGTTTTCACTTTGTTCTTGTTCACATAGGCGAAATATTTAAGAATGACTCGTGGAAACACTTGTGTGTTGGAGAATCCTGCGGGGAATCAAAGAGTCAATTAGACTCAAAGGGTGATAGAGGAGGATCGTTAGACAGAGAGGTCAAGCATAACCTATTGAGGTAGGGGCGCTACATCATTTGTCTCTTAACTAGTCTGTAATATGACAAGATATGAATTCATATTGAACAACATATTCATCATATGTACATTCCATGAAGTCAATAAACCCAAAATATAACGAACAACCCAGAGGGAACAAGAAGAAAAATCGTAATAATAATCAAAAGGGTCATAATAATAATAATAATAAAATCAAGGATGACCATAATAATGATAAATCTAATAACAATGTTGGTGAGGGCATCAAAAAAAGGTGGAAGGTGAATTTTCCATGTACACTTTGTAAAGAAGATCACCTTACCAACCTATGCCCAAAAATAAAGGAAGCCTCGAGGCTCATAGTGTAGTAGTCTGTTTTGTAGACTAATTTGTTTCCACATAATCAAAATATGACCTTGGGAGACTCTTATACTACAAATGCATTGAGTGGAGTTCAAAATACCTTGGAGTATGATGATGGCCATAAATGTATCAATATGGTTCTATTTGATATTAGTGTAGCCACTAGGACTCACGATTATGGTTCTTTGCAACTTATTTTAGGTCCAGATCTTCCTTCTTCGAAAAAACCTTTACATATTGATAAGCTTGAACCTTCGCCTCACATTCTAAAATGAGTCCTTAAGCTCTCTTATCAAAATCCTAATTTCATATCCACCCAAAATTACCTGATTGTCAAGTATTTGGTCCAAATGTCCTGAACAATGTCGTATTTGGATGTACTCCAGACGTGTCCAACATAAAGGAATACCTTTCTATCTTCGTTGGGAGCTCTAGATATGAGTGGCTCCAATGCTATCAAGTTTGATGTCATGTATTTCAAGCCTCTCTTACCTTACCATGTAGCCTTTCATATCCATGTGGAGGGTATGAGTATTACCATCAAATTTATTTTCATTGATGAAGGTGCTTTGACATCCGTGATGTCTCTATATTGTTGGAAATCCATTGGCTCTCCACCAAATTTCTCAATGTATGACCATTTTAACTACATTCAATGGATGTAATTTTAGACCCCATGGTATCCTTCCCACTTTCCTAATCCATATAGGTGGTAAGACTATGGAGGTTGAGGTAGAGGTGGTTGATGCACCCCTCGGCTACAATATTTTACTCTGGTGTAATTGGACTTACGCTATTATATCCATTGTGTCGAAAATATTATTCATTTTATGATTTCCTCACAAAGGGAATATTATGACGATCAACCAATTGTCCTTTTTTCACCCTATTTCTTCTGCATCGGTAGGACTTTCAGTCCCCATTATTGATAATTCTTAGTAGGAAACTGAGAATATTGGTGTCAAATTGTATTCCTCCTTAATGGGAACTTTTAATTTATTGACACTAACCTCGTAAATCAATACCATCTCTGATGAGTCTTCATCGTCATTGAGGTTAGTTCCATTATGTACTTAATATTTTAATAAAATTTGAACCCTACCTTCTCTAGCTATGTCATACGAATTTCATTCACACATATGCATGGAGAGGTTGTTGTCTATAGTTGATATTGTGTATAGGGCTACATAAGAAGCTACTGCAGAACTAGATCCCTCCTCCTTGTGGATGAAAGAGGTGGATCCCACCTTAGAGCCCATATGGCATGCACACTCATATACTTTATATGACTACCTCAACGATACTTTACCCTCGGTAGAAGGAATCTTAGAGGCCATGTTGGGTCCTGATAGGCCTTGGGACAGCCTTCATCATAGATCTTATTTTCTCCCATAACTTGAGAGTATTGAACAAGATATGTTTAGGTCTTCCACGAGTGAGAGGATTGGTCACATTGTAGTTCCTTTATGTATGCATGGTATATATGTTGAAGGAAACATAGATAATATTTCCCCTACCATTGTTAGCACTGAGTAAGTTGTTTTGGATGAGGAAACAACTTACAAAGGTAACCTACAAAACAACTTTAAGACTAAGAGTTATCCCTTCCAATCTATAGGGTGCTCTCCCTTTTCACTTAATCTATGATAGATAGTTTTTCTTGATAGAACAATGGATAGGGTTTCAAGATTTGAGTGGATTTGATAAAGTGTTGTTGGAAAGGAGGAGAAGGATGCTTTTTGGGATATGGAGTCAAATCTTGAAAACAAATGAAAATAATGTCTTGGTAATAGAACCTCAGAGAGGAACATAGGATAAATTTGGTGGATGAAATCTTCAGTTTTTGGATTTAGTTATAGAGGTATAAAGAGGAAGAAAGAAACAAATAAAAACATTAGAGAAACATATAGATGAATTCTGACCTAGTTAGGAAGAAAAGGACAAAGATTAAATTCCTTGAGTTTAGAGAACCCTTGAGATGAATTCTAACTCTTAAAAATAAATTCAAACAGATGAAAAAAGAGATGTAAATAGAGACACAAGAGATACATACACAAAGACAAGAAACACATTGTTAGCTCATCACCATTAGAATCTCTTTCATGAAAGTTCAAGACTTCTGCATTTCATTCCATTCAAAGTCAAATATTTTATAGTGAAACTCAAAAATGTTATAATTCTTCCAACTCCCCCCTTTTACATAAAAATGATCCAAATATATAAGATCCTACTTGACTTACTAGGCCATTAGGGGTTGAATTTCTCCTGACTACAATAGTGGATCTGTTTATAATAGAATAGGACAACTCAAAAATGACTTTACTAAAAATAGTAAGTTTGTTTGACCTTATTTAATGCAAAAACAACATTTCTTATACAATCAAATATCAAATATAAATTTGATTATTAAGTGTGTATGATTCATCAAGTTCATTTGGAGATTCCTTCGAGAGAAATGGTGTGTTGTCATTTTCATTTATATATGACTACAACATTTGTGTAGCATTGGTGCGCTACGCAATTGTTGTGTATGCTAACCTTATTATTCAAAATTTTCAGCTTCTAAAAAAGGGTTATTCATACTGTCATAACTATCTGGATCATAAGCACAAGGGATATAAAATGGTGTTTATATATAAATATGTTCAAACTTATGTAACTTCTACCTCCCTTAGTCACCTTTTAGTTTGCAACTCGAATGGTTCCTTCCAAAAATAAAAAATATGTTTTATATCCTTTCATACTTGTGTTACTTATGCAAGTAGCTCCAGTGTTCTCCTACCCTCATCATTCAACTGCATCTTTTACTTTAGATACCTATTTCCCTCATCATTGTTAGGTTTTGTAGCTTTAAATTTCCCACCTACCTAAACAATGTTGCATTTCTTTTCAATTTTGACTAGGAATTGGAAACGACAACACAAGAATTTTCTTTGGCTGGTATGAATTCTTTAAAGTGTTTCATGGATTTTTCATTTGATAACCTCTTTTATTCCCCGAGCTTAATTATTTTATCTTGAACTTCCCTCAACTGCTTATTAAACCATCTTATGTTATTTTCTCCTTCTGTGGGTGAAGTAGGATATCTCTCACTTGCTTCTTGCTTGCCTTGTATGTCTGGACTATTCTTCCTAGATGAGGATCTTGTCAGAGGTGTTGTTGGCTTGGCTACAACTGTGGTCTCAGGGTTTGGGAAAATTCCCTTGGATGTTTCACTTTTAGGATTTTTCTTGATTTTTGGTGTTTGTTCCTAAGAACCTCTCTCAGCTAGATTCCTCTTCATCTCTCTTTTTTCTTGATGAAAATGAACCATCACATGCAGAGCCTCTATTAGTTGTCATTGCAATTCCATAATTTTTTATTCTTTATCTCCTCCTTTGGCTCAGCCTTTATCAATCCCCTGATCTGAAATCTCAACATACTCTATTTGGACTGTTGTTTTAGGAATATGTATTGTTGTTGACCTTTTGGTTGGCCTTCTAGGTGTCTAAGTCTCTTTTGGTTCATCAGTGAACAAAATTTTTCTACCCTTCTTTGGAAATGGTTGGCTTGGAGGAGAGCCTTCAACTTCCTTCCCTTTTCTTTTCTCCGCAAAAATTTCTCCATTTTTACCTGAGCTGCTAGGAGACACCCTTTTAGTAGACAATGGGGTATCTGTTTTGGGCTCTAGGGGAATATTAGTTGAGGAAAAGAAGTAATCCCATTCCATGTTTACTTTTCTTATTTATTCAACAATTAGTATCTTGACTAAGAATAAATGGAGCCTGTTTCTCTTAAGTTGGTCAACTCTAGCTTGGACCCTGACTGCCATCTTTCCTAAGCTTCTATACATGTAAAAAGGAAATTTGAGAGGGATTTTTCCTGTGAAGTGCATGAGGAGTCTCACATTGTATTGGTACACCCCATCAAACCTACCCTCACAAGTGAAATATATTTGTATGACCCTCAACAACTTCTCATAGGGATCTAACACATATTATCTAGGAATGGTGGATCCTATCTTCTAATTTTTGTATTTAGGCTTAAGGAAATCAATATTAAATGAAGAATCCAAAGGCATACATGTAAACTATATGTTGGTTATTATTTCCCTTCTCGGGTTGTCTAAGTTATTGACCTAGGGTTCATGTCATTTGGTGTTCCAGCAAAGCCTCTAAAACTATCGACCCTCCTAGTAAACCAGAAGGAAACACAACACCCAGAAGGTACTGCATAATCTCACCCAAGATAACTTTAAATGGGTGACTGTAAGACTCAGGTACTTACAGCCTAGGACAGAGTAGGGGATAGGGTTTTCTTGACTAAAGATAGGTACTATGAGCAGTAAGGTAAACTACTTATTCCTTGAAGTCACATACGTATATCCCATTGTTTAATTCCAACAAAGTATAAACAGATTCATAACAATGTATTAACTCATTCATCAAGCTTAACCATTAATTGTTGAAAGAAGTAGAGACATGAATACATTCAACACATTACACAAGTATTACCATGGTTCACCCCCTCCTGGGCTATGTCCACAAATATTTAGCTCTTGGCTCTTTTATTATGGCAGTTCCGCATTCTTGGCACCACACGCTTACAATTCTCCACAAAACTAGGTAAGATCTATGTGAGGAGAACTAGATTGCACCAGGATCTACAACCTGTGGTCAAATCCTTAGATCTACCTTCCCTCGTAACTTATTTTCTCAACAGCTTACAAAATCGGTTCATACAACCAAAAACATTACATATCGCCTACGCTCCTGCATGGTTACAGTTTCCAAAACTTTGTTCCAAATCCTAACCCTCAACAACAACAATAATAGCAACCATAATAACAACAACCATCATAACAACAATCATCATCCCTATATGATACTTTTGTATCTATATTTATACATTTTGGGCTCTTCATCCTTTTACATAATATTACCAAAACCCTAACCCTTCTTATGTTAGGTCTTTCTCCCATGCACATGTTGTTCTTCCTCCAGCTGTCGCTTTCCTTTGTGCACGCTTTATTGGATGCGCACATGTTTTTCATTTGTCAGTTGTTACTTCAGTTTTCTGCATGGTTTCTTTCCCATGATCGTTCCTCTTTCCCCTTTGTCTTGGTGCCAACAGACCCCCAATAGTGACATGTAACTCATCCTGAGTCACCTAATTGTTATGTGCTTCCTTGATCTCCTTGGTAATCATATGGAAATTCTCCTACAACTCTGTTGCTTTTGTCAGTGCCTGTGTAGTTTTCTCCTTAATGGTGTCAACTATCTGAGCTACCACTTCCTCGCTCATCAGTCCTGTGCATTCTACTTGAGTCTCTGTTGTCTATTTTCTAGCTTCTTCTGCCTGTGCAAGTACTTCTTCTACCCGTTCCTACAATGGTTCTATTTGACCCTGACGCTCTTGTTTCTATGTTTGCGCAGTGATAAGTTATGCATGTATTTTCTTCAACTCTTGTGTTCCCTTGACTCGTTCTGAAATTGGTATGGTATTTTGTTGTTGTTTGAGTTCTTGGATAGTTGCACTGATACTCTCCTCATCCTTGTCCCAGTGTTGGACTTGTGGATCCTCTTCCATCCTTGTCTAAAGTTGTGTTGTTTTATCTAGCAAGTCAACTGTCATGCTGAGCTGTTTTTCTAGCTCCTACAGTTGCATTGTTGCTTCCTGCTTCCTTTGCTCCTTCATTGTTGGTGGAGATGTTAGTCTAATCTGTCTGCTGAGAGTCTCGATCTCCTTATGATATTGATCAATTTCCTGGGAAATCCGGTCGATCTTTTTTGTGGCTAGGAGTTCATTTCCTTGCACAGTAGTTGGAAGTTTCCCAAAAATTTCTTCCACTCTGCGTTCTAGCTCATTTCTGGATTCCTTATCCTCCCGAGTTTCAGATTTGGCCTGTGTACAAATTGTTTCCAGTGCTTCCCGCTTCTTTGTTGCTTTTTGTAGCTCGACTAAGTTTTTATGTGCTCATGACTACATCTCGTGGTCGATGCTATCCTGTATTTTGTATAATTCTCTTGATGGAATCTATGTCAAGACCAATTGGATATGATCCAAATCCTTCAGTGGTGTCTGTCCCACAATTTCATCCATTCACATCATGCTAGGATTTATGTAGACCATGTAATGTGTGCGTGGTATCGAAATAATTGGGTCGCGTTCTTATACCTCCACCATTTCTATGGTCTGTGTGGTCGATGGATCTATGCCTCTACTTCTACTCATGATCTGGGATTCCCCTATTTTCATAAGGAGCTGTCGCATTTCTGTCAGTTCCTTTTGTATTTTATTCCTGTGGTCTATGGCATGATTGAAATCCTCTGCGAGGTAGTATTGGACCATTCTAGAAATCATCTCTCCATCATCCTCTATGATTGTATAGCCCAGTGGTGGTCGTTGTTCCTTCGTTTTCTTGCATGCACCTACTTCCTGTACCGCTGGTCTCTTAGTTCCCCCTGGTTCATGTGTGATGGGGCTCAATGCAGTTTCCTATGCTCCCTCAACCAGTTTCCACTATCCATTGGTTGGTTGAGTGGTTTCTATCCTCCCCTTCTGGGTCCCTGGCTACTCTGAGTCGTCGTCTTCCTGAGTCAAATTGGTTTGGCCCATTCTTCGTTTCTTGGGTATTGGGATTTGTGGAGGCTGTGTTTTTCTTGGTACTTCTGTGGTTATTGTTGGAATCCTCCATTCATCAGGCCATTCGTTGATGATCATGTCGATATCTCCCTCGTTGATGCAGTAGTGCATATGTGGCCACTGTTTATCTGGGTCCTTCCTTGGTTGTATCCACATGGCTTGTCTCCTAGCCAAGAAATTGGCGATGCCCCTGTATTGTGCGATAGCCTCGGGTGTTATTCTCCATGATCAGTTGATGGCTTCTTGTATCTCCTGTAGCTAAGCTTTGAATACAATTCCATTCTCTCTCTTATTCTTAGCTAGTGGTGTGGATCTTAGGACGCGATATATTCATCCTCCTGACTGTGATGTGGTAAAAAAGACAACATGTTTTGGTTCTCTCCATCCCATGAAATCTATGAGAGTGATCAGCCATGAGTAATGAAATTTTGTACCTGCATCCTACGCATCTTTGCAGTCTACTTGGAACAAGTTTGAGAGGTATGGTGCCCAGATCATGGAGGTGCCTTCTACGCACTGCGCTGCAACAACAATGACTCTTGTCGGTACTTCGTCTTTGCGACATTTTCTTAGCAGTTTGTAGGATAATATTTTTGCGCCCAATTGCATCGCGATATTGTTGATCCGTTTAATTATAATGACTCTTATTCCCTTGTCGGTTCCATATTTCTTCTTCATCTCTTCTGCCAATGTTTTTTCGTTGGACTTATTGTCCAAAATCAGCGTGGGATCCATACCCCGGGTTGGTAGTCCTATTATTTGTGCAAAAAGTTTGACATTTATGGGGATGGGTTTGTCCAACCATACATCCCCTCCATGCGTAACTGCTAACAGTTTCTTAACACATGTCGATGCATATTGGCCTTTGCCAAAGTGTGGTATCTTCAACAATCCTAGAATTCCTATTATGTCCATTCCAGTTTCCCACTGGTGTGGCTAAGTGATGGTTTCTTTGAGTTGGTTCATGACTATTTTCTTCATAAAGACCTGTGGTGCAAGCTCTAGATATTTGGTTTCATCTACTACATCATGGTCATAATACTTGAGCTTCCCGACATGACCCAATAGTTGTGGGTCCTCTTGTACTCCCTCTGGTATGCGAGGTAGCACAATCTATGTAGTCAGTTTCTTTCGAGGTGAGCTCAGTATCTGAAATCAGTCCTCCTACTATGTTGGCTAGCTCGAAGTTCCAACAACTCCTGGTTGTTTCCCTATCATCCACTCTGGACACGCTCAGGTAGTTCTAGTGGTCTCCTTGGTTGGGTGACCTAAGCCAGGTGCTTGTGTCTCATCTGGTTTCTCCTCTGCTCCCATATGTTGTGTCATTTTTTTCACCTCCATGGCTACTTCAGTATATTCCAGTGGTATTTCCTAGTGGGTTTATTCTTCTTTTTTCTAAGACTCCTGCACCACATCTAGTGTAGCCTGTTCCATGGCCTCTGTTTGTGGTTGTGGAATCTCCTCTAGTATTGGTATGGAATCTACTGGGATTTCCTCTGGCGACGGGATTTCATCAATATTGATGATCTTTCTTGGCTTTTTCTCATTTTCTTATAGTGGTCCCCATCACCTAGTCTGAACCATGGTTGATCTCACTGACTGGCCTGGTTTTGTGATCTTTGGTGGTGCCATAATGGTGTCTATCGAATGTTTGTTGAGTTTGAATGGATTTAGCGAGCTCTGTGGTTTCACTCTGTTCATTCTAGTTGTTGTTTCTCTTTCTCTTTTCTCCTTTCACGAATAGACTAGCTGCTTCTGTGCTCGTGTGGTGTATGGGCTCATCATGAAGCTTATCGAGGACGCTTCCTCCATCATGCGATTAATGCACCATAATTGTGGGTTCATAATTGACATTATGCACTCTACCATCTACAGTTGGTATGTTTAATGTGACATCTCATCCATCCTTGCCTTTCTTTAACTCTGCCTCATGTTGTCCTATCAGCCTGCTTTTGTTGACTTTCCTTTTCCCGCCTTTTTTTTTTTTTTTACTGCGCGGTGGGTGGTCGACTGTCCTTGTACAACTTTACCCAACTCCCATTGATCATTCCTCTAAGGTATGCACCTTCTAGATCTCTTAACTATACAACTCCTGCTTCTGTGACAGATTTTACCTCGTATGGTCCTAACCAATGCATTCTCATCTTTCTTAGGTGCTGCAATGATTTACTATCGTAGAGCAATACTAGATCTCCTTCATTGAATGTCTTCCTCTTGATGTGGCATTCGTGCAAGGATTTGTCTCTTTCTTTCCGTACTGGTTGATGAAATTCTGCCAAGATTTGGTCTTCCTCCATCGACAGTAACTGATTCGATCTTTCTTGTAATGCGCCTCATTCTGTAATGTGTGTGATAGCTGCTAAACGTAGACTAGGTATTAAAAATTCTAACAACATTACTGCTTGTTTACCATAGACTAGTTTGAAGGGTGTGTGGCCTGTCAACCTTTTTCATGTGGTTGTATACACCCATAACACTGCTAGTACCTTGAGTTCCCAATTGTCCCTGTTGACGTTAGATATCTTTGTCAAGGCGTTCTCTAGAATTTTGTTGAAGGCTTCTACTGTGCCATTTTCCTATGGATGATACGGTGTGGTTTTTTTGTGATAAAATTCAAACTCTTCGAGCATCGCTTGGATGGTGTTGTTTATGAAGTGCGTTCCTTGGTTCCTTATCAAAATTCTTGGGCACCCAAATCTAGTAATTACTTGTTCAAATAGAAAGAATGCAATTGTCTTTACGTTGCAATATTTTACTCATGAAACTTCTACCCATCTTGTTAGGTATTATGTCACGGTGATAATATATATCACCCCTATTCTTTTGGATGGTGGGTTAGTGGGTCCCACAAAGTATATCGCCGATTTGTCGAATGCCTGAAGTGTCACTTGCGGTCATAGTGGAACTTTGTCCCTTCTGTTGGGTTTGCCTACCCTTTGACAAACATCACATTGCTGAAAGTACTCTTTCGAGTCTCTATTGATCATTGGCCACCATAATCCTACACGTAGTACCTTCTGCACGACATATTTTCCTTCATAATTCCCTCCTGCTATTCCCTCATGGGCTTCTTCTAAAATTTTTGGTCGTTTGTGGTCTAGTACGTATCTTCATAAGATGTTATATGTTCCCATCTTGTATAGATGTCTTGCAATCAATTGATAGTCGGTTGTATGGACTACCAGGTTATTCTTTTGTGCAGTGGTATATTCTTGTGGCCCAGTTCCTGTGATCAAGTACTGGATGATCTCTTCGAAGTAATCATCAACAATATGTACTGCTAATAGTTGTGCATCTGGAACATTGTCTTCTAAATTCGTTGGTTCCTCTCCATTCATGACCCTCGATAGGTGGTCAGGTACTGCATTCAGTTTTTGTGGTTTAACTATTACCTCANTGATAAATTTGAGGAAGTCATATTTCATGAAGAAAGAGATCATTTATTGAGGTTTTGTGATCTCTTTGAATGAGTTGAAGATGGATCCTGAAAAGGTAAAAGAAATCAGAGATTGACCATCGCCGAAGAATATCTTTGAAGTCAGAAGCTTCCATGGAATAGCCAATTTTTACAGGAAATTCATCTAAAATTTTAGTGGAATTTCTCCACCAATGATGGACACAGTCAAGAAAATACATAAATATTTTAATTGGACAGAGGAAGTTGAGAAAATTTTCAAGTTGTTGAAGGAGAAAATAACTGAATAGCCAATTTTGGTTTTTCCAGACTTCAGTAAAACATTTCAAGTCAAATGTGATGCAAGTGAATTCATGATTGGAGAAGTCTTATGTCAAGACAGCAGGACAATTGCATACTTTAGTGAGAAGCTGAACGATGCAAAGATGAACTATTTCATGTATGATAAATAATTTTATGCAATCATACAGACCCTGAAGAAATGGAGACATTACTTGGTTCCGAAAGAGTTTGTCTTGTATAGCGATAACCATGCCTTACAATTCATAACTCGACAGGAGAAGTTTAACCAGAAACACGTGAAGTGGGTTGAATTTATGCATAACTTTAATTTTGTTATAAAAGACATTTATGTTACTGCTAACAAGGTTTTTGATGCGTTGAGCAAGAAATGTTTTATTCTGCAGGAGTTTTGTGTGAAGGCCTTAGGTTTTGATAGCCTTAAGGATGTGTACAGAGATGATACAGGTTTTAAAGATGCTTATGAAGAATGTGAGAATCTTATTCTAAGAGACAAAAGCCAATGGATAGAATATATGGTTTAGGATGGACTACTATTCAAGGGAAATCAGTTATGTATTTTGAAGAGTTTTATGAGAGAGAATCTTTTGAAGGAAAAACATAATGGGGGATTGCCTGGAAATTTTGGCCATGATAAAACCTTTATGCAACTAAATGGCTTATATTATTGGCAAGGATGAGGACAGATGTCAATAAATTCGTGAACAGGTGTAGGATTTTCCAGCATGCAAAGGGGAAAAGACAAAATACAAGGTTGTATCAACCATTGCCAGTAGTAGAGAGGCCGTGGGATGCAGTAAGCATGGATTTTGTGTTATGACTGTCAAGGACATAGAGAGGTTTTGATTCCATATTCGTGGTAGTCGAAAGATTTTATAAAATGACACATTTCATTCCATGTTAGAAAACTAGTGATGCAACACATATTGCAAATCTGTTTTTCAAAGAAGTTGTTAGACTTCATGACTTAGCCAAGAGTATTTTTTTCAGATTGAGATACCAAATTTGTTGGTCATTTTTGGAGGATCCTATGGAAGAATTTGGGGACTAATTTATCTTTTAGATCAACATATAACCCTCAAATGGATGGGTAGACTGAGGTAGTGAACTAATGTCTGGGATATTTATTGAGGAGTTTAGTAGCTGAACATCACAGTCAACGGGATCAGATATTGCTGCAAGTGGAATTTTCATATAACAACTCACCTAATAGGAGCAAAGGAAAAATCCCATTCCAGATAATGTATGGATTGAAGTCGAGAGGAGTATCTAAGTTGAGAGACTTAGAGAAGAATGAATTCTGGAGTCCTAGCACAAAATATTTTGCAGCAGAGATGCAGGAGCTCCACAGTAAAATCAAAGAAAGATTATATAATTTCAACCAGGAATAAAAGCGCAGAGAAGATCAGCAAAGAACATAACTTCAGTTCGAAGTGGGAGATTTTTTCTTAGTGCATATGATGAAGGAAATGTTCCCAAGGGGAACATATAATAAAATGAAAATGAAAAAGATAGGGCCATGTAAGATTATGAGAAAATTAGAGGCTAATTCTTATGAAATAGAATTCCCAGATGGGGTAGGGATATCGCCCATATTCAACGTAACAGATCTGTATCCTTACAGAGAAAATGAAATAGAGGAATTAGAGGAAGTTCAGTGGGTTAAATAGATGCTTGTAGCTGAAAATATGCATATGGAAAAGATCATTGATCAGAGAATTAGAAAGGAGACTGGAAGGAAAAAATATTTTGAGTATTTGATCAAATGGAACAAACACCTGATTGAAGATGCAAGTTGGAAAAGTGAAGCAGAGATCCAAAAACATGGGCAAATGGTATAGGAGCTCATCAACAAGAGTTCATGAATTTTCCAGCCAAGGGAGTATGATGCAGGAGCCCCATAATCAAGCCAACAAAGCAAGTGCAAAAGAAAAGGATAACTGGAAATTCACCAGTGCACATTTTGAAGACATTTTGAATTTCAAAAGATGGATGATTAATTTTACAACTAGAAGGATGTATTGCATTTATGTGTTGGAGATTGTAAACAGATATTGAGCATTCCTCTCATCTATCGGTTATGAAGGCATTTAATTGTAATGAATGTAAAGTAGGTAGCTTTTAATTTTTTACTAGATAGCTTAGAGCTGTAAGAGGGAAAACTCTAGAAAGCTCCCTCATATGTATTGTATTTGTAATATTATCCTCATTGTAGTTGTAAGTTGTAGATCAAGGGAGAAAGAGAATAGGAGAGAAAAGATTGAAGAATTTGTATAAACAGATAGTTGTCACTATAGAACCCATGTACAGAAGCATTAGGATTAATATAAGAATGCTTTAATTCCATTTCATGGTGTTTTCATGGTTATTGTTTACATCTATTGAATGGTATGTTTACAGTCTGTTTATATTCTCTGTTATGCATTCGTTTCAATGCTATCTGTGTGGATGCTTTGATTTCATGTTGAATGTATGAAGTCTATAAGAGGAGAAGTATAAGTTTCAATTGTTTCTCTTCCTAAGAAGTCCTGCAAAGGGTGTAGTGAAATTCCACAAGGAGTGCGTTGACGAGGTTCTGAGTCCTATCTCGGAAAATATCAGGAGGGATACCATTGTTCTTATACCAACAATAGTGAAAGTATAACACAGATTCGTGGAAGGTGTGCACAGGTCAGATGAAGTCTTCGACTTACCCAAACAAGGCGAGAAATTGAAGAACTATTGTTACAAGGAGTGTGCAGAGTTGGAAGTGTGAATAATCGAAGGTTATTATGAATGCCACAAGGAGTGCATGCAGGAATCCTTTAGAAATCCTTGATTTTGCGGTAGAACAAATCTCAGGAAGGATAGATATTTGGAAGGAGTTTGAAGGAAGGATGAGGTCTGAAGTCGCCTCACAAAAGTTAAGCTCAGGAGGAAAAGACGCTAGGTATTTTGGCAGGAGCCTTTGAGAGACCTGAACGAACGATTGAAATCCTCAGAGGGAGAATCACTGAAGTTCCATGGACTATTGGATCTTGTAGACCAGCGAGAAGGTTAAAGCTGAGTGTCTTTCAACACTCATAAGCTTAGGAGGAATAGTGGTTGTTGGATGTGGATCATCGAGAGTCATTGATCTCGTGCTTGAATTTCTTCATTTTAGAATTTGGGGTGTGTAGAAAGTTGTGACTCGGAGTCGAGAGTTGCAAATTCTTGATTCACAAAGTTCCATTAGAATAGGGACCATCAGATCATGGGAAGATCAAATTTGTTTATTTGTGATGAGGAGTCATCGCAATTTTGGCTATCGGGAAAGGTTGTTGTTGCATTGCAAATCACCGATATGTGAAATCTCGAGGTGAAGAAATATTTGGGCCCTAGGTTCTAGTCAAGGGTTAGATCAAGTGAAGTCAAGGGAGGAACCAAAGATCTGTTATCCCTTTTCGGGGTTTTGGGGATTGAATAAGTTAGAGGGAGTCATATTTGGGGTTGCGAAGTCACGAAACCCGAAATACCTTTTCAGGCAAAGGTTGTGGTCAGATCAGTTGGTCACATGGGAAAGGGTTTTCACTTTGTTCTTGTTCACATAGGCGAAATATTTAAGAATGACTCGTGGAAACACTTGTGTGTTGGAGAATCCTGCGGGGAATCAAAGAGTCAATTAGACTCAAAGGGTGATAGAGGAGGATCGTTAGACAGAGAGGTCAAGCATAACCTATTGAGGTAGGGGCGCTACATCATTTGTCTCTTAACTAGTCTGTAATATGACAAGATATGAATTCATATTGAACAACATATTCATCATATGTACATTCCATGAAGTCAATAAACCCAAAATATAACGAACAACCCAGAGGGAACAAGAAGAAAAATCGTAATAATAATCAAAAGGGTCATAATAATAATAATAATAAAATCAAGGATGACCATAATAATGATAAATCTAATAACAATGTTGGTGAGGGCATCAAAAAAAGGTGGAAGGTGAATTTTCCATGTACACTTTGTAAAGAAGATCACCTTACCAACCTATGCCCAAAAATAAAGGAAGCCTCGAGGCTCATAGTGTAGTAGTCTGTTTTGTAGACTAATTTGTTTCCACATAATCAAAATATGACCTTGGGAGACTCTTATACTACAAATGCATTGAGTGGAGTTCAAAATACCTTGGAGTATGATGATGGCCATAAATGTATCAATATGGTTCTATTTGATATTAGTGTAGCCACTAGGACTCACGATTATGGTTCTTTGCAACTTATTTTAGGTCCAGATCTTCCTTCTTCGAAAAAACCTTTACATATTGATAAGCTTGAACCTTCGCCTCACATTCTAAAATGAGTCCTTAAGCTCTCTTATCAAAATCCTAATTTCATATCCACCCAAAATTACCTGATTGTCAAGTATTTGGTCCAAATGTCCTGAACAATGTCGTATTTGGATGTACTCCAGACGTGTCCAACATAAAGGAATACCTTTCTATCTTCGTTGGGAGCTCTAGATATGAGTGGCTCCAATGCTATCAAGTTTGATGTCATGTATTTCAAGCCTCTCTTACCTTACCATGTAGCCTTTCATATCCATGTGGAGGGTATGAGTATTACCATCAAATTTATTTTCATTGATGAAGGTGCTTTGACATCCGTGATGTCTCTATATTGTTGGAAATCCATTGGCTCTCCACCAAATTTCTCAATGTATGACCATTTTAACTACATTCAATGGATGTAATTTTAGACCCCATGGTATCCTTCCCACTTTCCTAATCCATATAGGTGGTAAGACTATGGAGGTTGAGGTAGAGGTGGTTGATGCACCCCTCGGCTACAATATTTTACTCTGGTGTAATTGGACTTACGCTATTATATCCATTGTGTCGAAAATATTATTCATTTTATGATTTCCTCACAAAGGGAATATTATGACGATCAACCAATTGTCCTTTTTTCACCCTATTTCTTCTGCATCGGTAGGACTTTCAGTCCCCATTATTGATAATTCTTAGTAGGAAACTGAGAATATTGGTGTCAAATTGTATTCCTCCTTAATGGGAACTTTTAATTTATTGACACTAACCTCGTAAATCAATACCATCTCTGATGAGTCTTCATCGTCATTGAGGTTAGTTCCATTATGTACTTAATATTTTAATAAAATTTGAACCCTACCTTCTCTAGCTATGTCATACGAATTTCATTCACACATATGCATGGAGAGGTTGTTGTCTATAGTTGATATTGTGTATAGGGCTACATAAGAAGCTACTGCAGAACTAGATCCCTCCTCCTTGTGGATGAAAGAGGTGGATCCCACCTTAGAGCCCATATGGCATGCACACTCATATACTTTATATGACTACCTCAACGATACTTTACCCTCGGTAGAAGGAATCTTAGAGGCCATGTTGGGTCCTGATAGGCCTTGGGACAGCCTTCATCATAGATCTTATTTTCTCCCATAACTTGAGAGTATTGAACAAGATATGTTTAGGTCTTCCACGAGTGAGAGGATTGGTCACATTGTAGTTCCTTTATGTATGCATGGTATATATGTTGAAGGAAACATAGATAATATTTCCCCTACCATTGTTAGCACTGAGTAAGTTGTTTTGGATGAGGAAACAACTTACAAAGGTAACCTACAAAACAACTTTAAGACTAAGAGTTATCCCTTCCAATCTATAGGGTGCTCTCCCTTTTCACTTAATCTATGATAGATAGTTTTTCTTGATAGAACAATGGATAGGGTTTCAAGATTTGAGTGGATTTGATAAAGTGTTGTTGGAAAGGAGGAGAAGGATGCTTTTTGGGATATGGAGTCAAATCTTGAAAACAAATGAAAATAATGTCTTGGTAATAGAACCTCAGAGAGGAACATAGGATAAATTTGGTGGATGAAATCTTCAGTTTTTGGATTTAGTTATAGAGGTATAAAGAGGAAGAAAGAAACAAATAAAAACATTAGAGAAACATATAGATGAATTCTGACCTAGTTAGGAAGAAAAGGACAAAGATTAAATTCCTTGAGTTTAGAGAACCCTTGAGATGAATTCTAACTCTTAAAAATAAATTCAAACAGATGAAAAAAGAGATGTAAATAGAGACACAAGAGATACATACACAAAGACAAGAAACACATTGTTAGCTCATCACCATTAGAATCTCTTTCATGAAAGTTCAAGACTTCTGCATTTCATTCCATTCAAAGTCAAATATTTTATAGTGAAACTCAAAAATGTTATAATTCTTCCAACTCCCCCCTTTTACATAAAAATGATCCAAATATATAAGATCCTACTTGACTTACTAGGCCATTAGGGGTTGAATTTCTCCTGACTACAATAGTGGATCTGTTTATAATAGAATAGGACAACTCAAAAATGACTTTACTAAAAATAGTAAGTTTGTTTGACCTTATTTAATGCAAAAACAACATTTCTTATACAATCAAATATCAAATATAAATTTGATTATTAAGTGTGTATGATTCATCAAGTTCATTTGGAGATTCCTTCGAGAGAAATGGTGTGTTGTCATTTTCATTTATATATGACTACAACATTTGTGTAGCATTGGTGCGCTACGCAATTGTTGTGTATGCTAACCTTATTATTCAAAATTTTCAGCTTCTAAAAAAGGGTTATTCATACTGTCATAACTATCTGGATCATAAGCACAAGGGATATAAAATGGTGTTTATATATAAATATGTTCAAACTTATGTAACTTCTACCTCCCTTAGTCACCTTTTAGTTTGCAACTCGAATGGTTCCTTCCAAAAATAAAAAATATGTTTTATATCCTTTCATACTTGTGTTACTTATGCAAGTAGCTCCAGTGTTCTCCTACCCTCATCATTCAACTGCATCTTTTACTTTAGATACCTATTTCCCTCATCATTGTTAGGTTTTGTAGCTTTAAATTTCCCACCTACCTAAACAATGTTGCATTTCTTTTCAATTTTGACTAGGAATTGGAAACGACAACACAAGAATTTTCTTTGGCTGGTATGAATTCTTTAAAGTGTTTCATGGATTTTTCATTTGATAACCTCTTTTATTCCCCGAGCTTAATTATTTTATCTTGAACTTCCCTCAACTGCTTATTAAACCATCTTATGTTATTTTCTCCTTCTGTGGGTGAAGTAGGATATCTCTCACTTGCTTCTTGCTTGCCTTGTATGTCTGGACTATTCTTCCTAGATGAGGATCTTGTCAGAGGTGTTGTTGGCTTGGCTACAACTGTGGTCTCAGGGTTTGGGAAAATTCCCTTGGATGTTTCACTTTTAGGATTTTTCTTGATTTTTGGTGTTTGTTCCTAAGAACCTCTCTCAGCTAGATTCCTCTTCATCTCTCTTTTTTCTTGATGAAAATGAACCATCACATGCAGAGCCTCTATTAGTTGTCATTGCAATTCCATAATTTTTTATTCTTTATCTCCTCCTTTGGCTCAGCCTTTATCAATCCCCTGATCTGAAATCTCAACATACTCTATTTGGACTGTTGTTTTAGGAATATGTATTGTTGTTGACCTTTTGGTTGGCCTTCTAGGTGTCTAAGTCTCTTTTGGTTCATCAGTGAACAAAATTTTTCTACCCTTCTTTGGAAATGGTTGGCTTGGAGGAGAGCCTTCAACTTCCTTCCCTTTTCTTTTCTCCGCAAAAATTTCTCCATTTTTACCTGAGCTGCTAGGAGACACCCTTTTAGTAGACAATGGGGTATCTGTTTTGGGCTCTAGGGGAATATTAGTTGAGGAAAAGAAGTAATCCCATTCCATGTTTACTTTTCTTATTTATTCAACAATTAGTATCTTGACTAAGAATAAATGGAGCCTGTTTCTCTTAAGTTGGTCAACTCTAGCTTGGACCCTGACTGCCATCTTTCCTAAGCTTCTATACATGTAAAAAGGAAATTTGAGAGGGATTTTTCCTGTGAAGTGCATGAGGAGTCTCACATTGTATTGGTACACCCCATCAAACCTACCCTCACAAGTGAAATATATTTGTATGACCCTCAACAACTTCTCATAGGGATCTAACACATATTATCTAGGAATGGTGGATCCTATCTTCTAATTTTTGTATTTAGGCTTAAGGAAATCAATATTAAATGAAGAATCCAAAGGCATACATGTAAACTATATGTTGGTTATTATTTCCCTTCTCGGGTTGTCTAAGTTATTGACCTAGGGTTCATGTCATTTGGTGTTCCAGCAAAGCCTCTAAAACTATCGACCCTCCTAGTAAACCAGAAGGAAACACAACACCCAGAAGGTACTGCATAATCTCACCCAAGATAACTTTAAATGGGTGACTGTAAGACTCAGGTACTTACAGCCTAGGACAGAGTAGGGGATAGGGTTTTCTTGACTAAAGATAGGTACTATGAGCAGTAAGGTAAACTACTTATTCCTTGAAGTCACATACGTATATCCCATTGTTTAATTCCAACAAAGTATAAACAGATTCATAACAATGTATTAACTCATTCATCAAGCTTAACCATTAATTGTTGAAAGAAGTAGAGACATGAATACATTCAACACATTACACAAGTATTACCATGGTTCACCCCCTCCTGGGCTATGTCCACAAATATTTAGCTCTTGGCTCTTTTATTATGGCAGTTCCGCATTCTTGGCACCACACGCTTACAATTCTCCACAAAACTAGGTAAGATCTATGTGAGGAGAACTAGATTGCACCAGGATCTACAACCTGTGGTCAAATCCTTAGATCTACCTTCCCTCGTAACTTATTTTCTCAACAGCTTACAAAATCGGTTCATACAACCAAAAACATTACATATCGCCTACGCTCCTGCATGGTTACAGTTTCCAAAACTTTGTTCCAAATCCTAACCCTCAACAACAACAATAATAGCAACCATAATAACAACAACCATCATAACAACAATCATCATCCCTATATGATACTTTTGTATCTATATTTATACATTTTGGGCTCTTCATCCTTTTACATAATATTACCAAAACCCTAACCCTTCTTATGTTAGGTCTTTCTCCCATGCACATGTTGTTCTTCCTCCAGCTGTCGCTTTCCTTTGTGCACGCTTTATTGGATGC
>JZKD02S0259963.1:8025-20422 GCA_000966675.3 Picea glauca
TTTTTCATAGATATATAGTTGAGCGGGGTGACGCTGAAAATCATCATATTTTAACATATTTTTTAGACCTCATCAGAATTTTTTAGAACTGTCCTTTATTTAGATCCAGAGATGTTTTATTTACAAAAACAACTTCCTAAGTAGGGGGACATCTTCTGAGTCATTCCTTTACAGAATAGGGACAACATAAAAATATAATAGATGATCATGACAAGCTTTTCTCGGAGATCTAAAATCAGGGATCTCCTTTCAAACAACAGACTTTTCCAGCATAGATATAAATTTCAGAAATATACCATTGATGTTTGTACAAATTTTTTAGAAGTTATTTCAGCGAAGGAAATTTCTATTGTCTTTATCTAAATAGCTCAGTGTACAGGTATGTGTACTTCAAATAAACACAAACTGATTAAGAAAAATCAAAAAACAGAAAGCAAATGAAAAAGCAAACAAAAGCAAAATATATATACATAATATACAAGGGTATTTATCAAGCAAAGTATCTCTTCAGGGATTGGCCATTCACCGGGTAAGTGTCAAGCTGCCCTTCAAGATTCTGCAATCGAAAAGAATTGGGACCCAACTTTTCAACAATTAAAAACAGTCCAAGCCATAAGTTTTGAAATTTTGTGTGCTCTCCCTTTCCCTCGTGTGGTTTGTCCCATTTCAGGACGAGGTCGCCTACTTCAAAATTCCTATCTGAATCATAATTAGAATCGAACCAGCTTTTAACCAATTGTTGATGTTGATCTAACTTTCATTTATCTTGGGCTCTTACTTCTTCTAGCTTCATCAAAGTGTTAATTCAGTTTTCTAAAGGGGGGCAATCTTCTTCTTGGACTTTCTGTGACAATTGAAGTGAAGGAAGAAGAATGTGAGGTGGCAGAATTGCTTCTCTGCCATATACGAGAAAAAATGGGGAGTTACCTATAGCAGATTTTGGCATTACCCTATCAGCCCATAGCGCGCTTAGCAATGCATTGTGCCAATTTTTGTGATTTTCAACCACTGTTCTCTTGATTATTTTGATTAAGTTCTTATTTGTCGATTCTGCCAATCCGTTTCCCTGGGGGTAATATCTAGAAGAAAATTTTATCTTAATTCCTTTTTCCAAAGCGAACTCGCTCATCTCAATAGAGGAAAAGTAAGAAGCATTATCGAAAACTAAACAATCAGGGATACCAAAGCGAGTGATAATATTCGAATTTAGAAAGGCAATTACCTGACTGGTGTTGACAGTTCTTAGCGCAGCAGCTTCAGACCATCGAGTAAAGTAATATGTGGTTGTCACAATAAACTTGTGTTGTTGTGAGGATGGAGGGTTGATTGGACCTATGATATCAAGGCCCCACTGCTGAAAAGGAGAATCTACTATAACGGGCTACAAAGGAAAGGCTGGTTTTTGTAACCACCCTGATGCTTTCTGACAAATGATACATTTACGACACAAGGCATGGGCGTCTCTAAAAAGTGTGGACCAGTAATAATCAGCTCTTAAAACCTTATGAGCAGTGGTGTCACCACCAAAATGACCACCAGCTTCTCCTGCATGCAACTCGAGCAAGACTTTTTCTGCTTCATCCTTTTCGAGACAGCGCATCAGTACGCCGTCAAAACTTTGACGAAACAGGATACCATTAACCAGATGAAAGGAGGCGGACTTTAATCTCAACGCTCTTCTTTTAGCGGGGTCTAAGTGATGGGGGGCTGACCCATGTTCAAGATAGAATCTTATATTGCCGTACCAAGGACTAACAGATTTTTGTGCACAATAGATTAAACTTTGATCTCTTTGCCCTAGGTTTGACGTATCATTTTCTTCTTGATGTCCTGCTACTGAATCAAAAACTAAATTACATAACCCTTGGCCTCTAACTATCTGAGCTGGGGTAATTTATAGGTCATACTCCTGCAAGGAGGTGACCCATTTGGCTCTCTTTTCTCCTAGTTCCTTCTGCACCAACAAGTTCCTCATGGTTGGATAGGGGACAATGACTTTCGTCCTTGACTTCAAAAGATAGGACCGAAAGTGCTTAACTGCTTTGAAAACAGCGTAGGCTTGCTGATCTACCGCTGGGTAATTAAGTTCAGTGCCTTTGAAAGCAAATCTCATAAAGGTAATGGGTACTTCATTGTTCTCGACATTCTTTTGGGTTAGGACGGTGGCATAGGAACGGTCAGAAGCAAAAGTGTAGAGTGTAAAGTCTTGAGAAAAATCTAGGCTCATGAGAGACAGAGCATCTATTATGGCCTTATTTATTGCATTAAAAGCTTGGTTTTCTAGGGGTCCCTAGTGATATTGGGTGTCTTTCTTAATCAAATTATGTAAAGGCCTGACCATTTCGGAGAAGCTAGGGACAAATCTTCTCACGAAGTTGATCTGGCCTAAGAAAGACTGCATAGATTTTTTGGATGTAGGAGGGGGGAGTTTCGCGATGACTTGAGTCCTTTCGGGGTCGATAATCATCCCTTCGCTAGACACAATGAATCCTAAGAGTTTACCCTATTCTACTGCAAAGATGGAATTTTTGGGGTTCAAGGAGATGTCGTATTTACGACATCGCAGTAGGATGGATCGTAAGTGAGCTAGATGATCATTTTTGTTTTTAGAAAATACAGTCACATCATCTAAGTAAACTACAATGGACTGATTGATTAAGCCTCAGAAAGAAATGTCCATTGCTCTCTGAAAAGTGGCACCGGCATTAATCAATCCAAAAGGCATTTTGCGATAAGCATAAGTGCCCCATGGAGTACGGAAGGTAGTTTTTAGTTGGTCTGGTGGAGACATCAGGACTTGGTTGTATCCCGAGAAACCATCTAGTAAGGATAGACTCTCGGAACTAGATACCTGTTGAAGGATCTATTCCATGGGTGGGACAGGATAATTGTCTTTATCAGATGCTCTATTGAGGTTTCAGAAATTGACGCAGAGTCGAATTTCCCCATTTTTCTTTCGGACTGGGACAAGGTTAGAAACCCATTGAGTGTGCCTAATAGGAAAAATTATCTTAGCATTTAGGAGCTTATTCAATTCTTTTTGAACGGTCGGTTCGAGTTTGGGGTGCATTTTCCTCATTTTTTGTTGAAAGGGTAAGGTTTGGGGCTTCGTAGGGATGACATGTTGTATGATGTTAGGGTCGAAAGTTTTAAGGTCATCATACGTCCATGCAAAGACATCTTTAAATAATTTGAACAATTTAATGAATGCATATTTTTCTTGTTGAGAACATCCCAACCCTAGATTAATGCACTGAGGATTTTCATTAGTTCCTAAGTTCACTTTTTCATAAGATAACGAGGAACTATTGGTTTTACAATTGACCATCTTTTTAAATTTATCTTGAAAATCGTAAAACTTCTCAAGTCTAACTATAGATTTAGGGATTGAGTTTACCATATCCGATGAATATTCAGGAGTTCTCGGATCTGGTATTACTGTGAAATCATGCAAATTGTTGTCGTGTGTGTGTTCGTCTATCACCGTGCCTTGAAAGGTTTCTTCCATGTGCAGAAAGTTAATAATCTACTGATCGTCGTCAAATACTCTCCAGTTCATGATGTTTTTAGGAACAGATGGTTGGAACAGCAGCTCAACTGAGAATGTGTCCGGGGACAAGCCTTCTGTAAGAAGAAGTTTTGAAGCTACATTAGCTAATAAATCTGCTTCGGAGTTATTCAACCTAGGAATGGAATTTATATTGAAAGCGGAAAATTTATTCATTAAATTCCATACCTCAAACTGGTAGCTTTTGAGATGCAGAGAAAGATAGTGGATAGAGTCTCTTACCTGTCTAACCACTATTTCAGAGTCACCAAAGACGGTTAAATTTTGAATGTTCATATCCAAAGATTTTCTGAGACCTTGCAGTAAAGCCTCATATTCTGCAGTATTGTTAGTACATTCAAATTCCGATCTACATGCTATCAATGTTTTGTTACCTGCTGGATCGATAATAACGCAGCCTGCTCTGGCTCCTTCTTTGGACTTTGACCCGTTGAAATACAAAGACCAAATTTGATTTGCATCGGGTACATGGGATCGTTGCATGGAAACTGTTGGCTACATATATGCTACAATCTCGGACTTTTGTTCTGGATTGGTGATAGGTGAAGCCTCGGCCATGAAATTGCCGAAGAAGGTGTCCATTCCTTGTACTTCAGGTGAATCAGTAGGAGGTGTATATGGTTCATTGGGATCGTTCAAATCAGTGACCGTGAACTTAAGGTAGCGTTCACGATTTACTCTGATTTTATTAGGCTTTCTGTTCTCTGGAAGCCATAGATGGGACCAATCTATTGTGAAATAACCATGTAGCTACTCTGACCAGTCCCTGCTTAAAAACATGCCATACACTTCTGGAATATCCACAACAATTATATCAATAACTTGATGAACCTTGGGGTTAGACGATAATCTAATAAGCACATTCTTTAGTTCGCCTATAACATTGACATTTGTCCGATCAAGTTGTATGAATTTTAAAGTAGATGGTTCAACTTCAACGTTAATTTTCTGGCATACAGACCAAGGCATCACATTGGATGACGCTCCTGAGTCTACCATACAATTGTGCACATTTCTATTAAAGATCTCGAAATTTAACAGAAATGGAGGTACATTTTTGCAAGTGCTAAGAGTAGTAGCTTGTGGTTTTTTACTCGCAGTTTCTAAAGCTACTTTATCTACATTATTTACATTATTTACAGGAAGGCTACCTTTATCTTGAGGATCAGGATTGTTTTTAGTGGAAGTCTTCTGGGGAGCTTTGTTTTGCACAACCTTGTTACCATTAGAATTACCATTTTTGCCATTCTCTGAGATATTTTGCAAAATTTTTTGTAACAAAAACGGAAACTTCAATAACTCATAAATAGAAATGTTAGCACTTAACTTTTTAAGATCTTCAACAACATCATAATCCAAGTTGGGGTTCACATTACTTTGTTTAGTCTCAGTTGATTTAGATTTCTTTGGAGGCGAAGTTGTAGTGCTTTCGTAAGAAGGTTTGTTTGTTGTCTTACTCCTGGTATTATAAGGATGAATTGTCTCGGAGTTAGCTTGAAAGATGCTATCCGAGAAATGTCCAAAAATTTTTGGAGAAGACTCTTCTTCTTGAACTGTCTCTGGTTCAACTACCTCCTCGGGAATCTCAGGAAGCATCAAGTTATCTTGGGCTTCTAGAATTGTTTGTAGGGCGCATTGCAAACTTTCTAGATTAAGGCCTTCAGTGGTTGGATTAAGCCGGTTGGTGGGAAAAGGCTTCCGGAATGGGGGCTTGTAAGGTCCTTTGCTTGAGGAAGCTTCTTCGGTCGACCTTTTTAAGTCTATAACTTGATTTGATAGTTTTTGAACAACTTTAGTTAGGTTTTCCAAATCAGAGCTTTCAGGTTGTGATTTATTTTGAGTGGGTCTGGGGAGGATTTCAATCTTCTTTTTGGAAGAAGAACTAGTCTCAGTTTCGTTGCTAGTAGAGTCTTTAAGACTAAGTATGTTTTTTTTGATCTAGCTGGCTTCCTTGAAGGCTTCTAACAATGTGGCTTTCTTAGATCGTTTAACCCAAATAGATATACTTTGATGCAAAGCTTTAGTGTAGTATGCTATTATAAGACTCTCAGCGGGCATAGAATCTGCAGGGATTCGATTTTTAAGTGTCAAGAATATTTGATTAAAGTCTTTAAATTTTTCTTTTGGGTTCATTATTAAGCTAGAAAGTTCCATGACTAGGACTTCCGGAGGCTTACTGTCTCCGAACTTTTCCAAAAAGAATGACTCAAATTTTTCCCAAGGCACGATGGTATGGGGTTGTTGGGCAAAGTACCACGTGGATGCATTACCCTCGAACAACCTACAGACAACGTCTTCATGTTCGACATTGCGGAGTCTTATGGATAACATAAAAATTTTAATGTGATCTTCAGCGATCTGTTTTGAGTCAGGGTCAAACTTGGGAAGCCATTTCTCCGGGTGTTTAGGTAGAGGGTGTTGAGCTCCAGGTATATCTACGGCATCCTGATCAAGCCAGGGTCTAGCAGGGTTGTTCTGATTTTCCATTGGGGTAGTGGGTGTGGAAGGCTGAGACAGGGAATTGCCTTCATCACAGGAATCTCCTCCAGAAGAGGAAGTAGATGATGGAGGTGGTGAAGGGGGTATCCCAGATCCTCTTGCAGCAGGATTTATGATTGGATCTGTAGGATTCACAGTGAGGTTAGTGTCACCTAATTGTTCTCTGATATCAGAGAAGTCCAAACGTTGACCCCCCGGATGGTTTGGTTGCCTCAAACGGGCTAAGGCACTATGTGTTTTAATAAGAGATTGGCAGGCAATCTCTTGTATGTCACCACATGTAGGATTAGGGGTTATTGGCTCAACTGTGATCTGCGGATCGTCGATTGAAGTAGTTGTTGTTTGAGGGGGAATATTATCGTTTGAATGGCTTCTACTCACTATAGGTGAGCAATTAGGTGGTGGATGAGTCTTGTGACCGCCTCATGCCATTAATTAATTTTAGGCCCTCCTTCTAGCACCATTTGTTGCCGGGAAAAATCGACCATCTGTCAACTGAGAGAGTGGAACCGGTCCAAGGTTGTCTAATAACCCAAGCTGTTTGGGATGAACCACCTTGACGGGTTTAGTGGCTCCGTTAGCTGATCTAAGATCCTAAGAAAACAAAAATAAAACTAATCTAATCTAACTAAAAATAAATAATACAAACTAATAAACTAATCTAACTAAAACTAACAATTAAAACAAACTAAAATAATCTAACTAACTATATATACACTCTATTAACTATACTAACTCTAACTGAAATATAACTTATTCACAAAATGTACAATATCTACAATTTACAGATTGAAATAAAACCTGAAAAACTCATTTATATTCTGCCATAAGACAGAGAAAGATGTTTTTGTTGATTTTATAATTTTATGAACAGAAATAAAATAGAAAAACTAACTAAACTAAATCACTAATCTCAACTACAATATATCTAACTAAAATACTAATAGTATACTAACAAATTAATGAAAATGAATTACAAACTGACCTGGAGAAATGCTCCAGATTTGCCCTATGTATGATGACTGTTTTAGCTGATCAGAGGGAGGAAACACGCACCGAATTATCCAGGAGCTGCTCATAAATGATAGTTGCAGTGCTCTTAAAGTATGATCACAGGACAAACAAGACATAAAAATCACAACAATCATATGATTTATAAATCTCCACAGTTAGATAAACCCAGATACAAAGACTTATACGAAATAATTCAATTGACGAAGAAGAGAAATCTATGATTCATTAACTGAATAAAGTAATTGCTATGTTTTTAAATGTTGAAAGAAATTAGACATGGATCATATTAATTAAATCACATCATTCTGCAAAAGACTACGATAGCTAAAGTAGTCTATAATCAATTGCTAATAACATGCATAAACTTGAAACAAAATATTGATATTATGAAAGCGAAAGTTGTAGCATAACATCAACTTCTGTCTTAGTTTGTATTAGAAATTCATAGCTTGGTTCTCCCACAAGTGAGGATGATCCTTATTACAAAAATAATAAGTATTTATAAGTTTTCCACAGGGTAAAACCTCCCTGTGGAAGTTATCAAAACTGTTTACATAAATCTGGGAAGATATCCCAATTTTAACTAAACCAGGAACCTACAATAAAACTAAACACACAAATATCCCCTAGCCTGTCCAATATGTCCCATGCAATTCGAATTTACCTGAAAAGGACCAAAAATAAACAAGTTAGAAGGATTCTTTATTAATAAATGATAAAAATCTAATCCTTTAGACTAGCTACAAAATCTTGCGATTCTGTAGCTGGTCTAAATAAGACACAGAATCAACATTAAAATCAATTGAGAATCTTTTTAAAAATCAAATTCAACTAACATCCAATAGCTATTTGAAAATGAATCATTTAATTTGAAAATGTTATACCATTCGAAATCAAACAGGATCAAAATCAATCAGCCGAATACAGAGATAGGTGTACTCTGTTTCATTTGTTGCCAAGAGTCGGGTAGACAGAATCATAATCAAACAGTTTTAAAATCGTTTCATATCCAATTTGAAAATGATATAATCAAAACAAATCACAGGCAATCGTTATGCTTCCTCAACAACAGGAGATACGACCGAACCCAAACAAGGTCACCTTTCAAATCATTATAAACATATTGTCATATGATTTAGGCCATGAGCGAGTTAGACCATAACTGACTCGTAACTGTACACAAACAAAATCGTAACAGGATCAATCAATAAATAACAGAGTTCGTAATAGATATCTGATCATTTATTATTATCCAAATGGGCCGATAAGATCGATTTACCTTGATTAAAATAATTTCTTCTAAACGAATTATAACTGGATTCGATAGTGATATCAAAGTCAATCAATTCGTTTTGCAAATTAAAATCAAACAGAGCAACTTTTACGATGCGAATCCAGTTCATGAAAATGATCAAACTGACTGAAAATAAACAACAATCCAATCAAGCGGATCAAACAACGAGGATTTAACATAGTCATCGTATATCAACAATGTTCCATGATTCGAGCGTGAATATTATTTGCACAGACTTAAATGAAAGCATTGTTTCCGAAAAAACAGAGTCGTTCTTCCCAAATTGAAAACGATCAGAGTTGTATCTCAGCTATAACACAGCATATGTAACAACCAAACTCATGAAATCATTCGACGATCACTGCATACTATCCATAACGAAATCAAATCATGATCATATGATAAAATCTAGCATGAAAAATTTTCTGTTCAAATTGGATACAAACAAATTCACTTGACAACAAATCATCAATTTTAACTCAATCGAATAAATCAAATCCAAACATGATCATATTCTAAATTGAGCATGAGAAACTCCCTGTTTAGAGTAGATACAAAACGAATTCAATTGAAAGAAAACTATCAGTTTTCTTGACTCAATCAGACAAATGACCAAATCAAATCCAAATGAACACCATTCCAATCCAATAAAAAAAACTATCTATGGATAAATTGGGAATGATCAAACCACGTATTCAAAATGAAATTCCATTTATTTTTAGCAAAGCAAAAATATACAGGATGAATACATTATGACAGAGTCCTTTCAAAATGTAAGTAGAGCTATCCGAAGACCAAATTCGAATCATTATATTAACCCTGATCATTCACATAACTAGAACCATTTTGAAAATCATACCTGTATGATGAGCAGATGGCTTGATCACAACAATTTGGAGTTGATAACGGCTGTGGCCGATTCAACATTTTTGAAAAGGATGGAGCTTGTTGTCTTCTGCTTCTTATCAGTTGCTTGAAGTTGGTCTCTTTGGCTGGTCAACACTGCAACCCGACTTTCTAGCGACTGAATTTTCGATTGGAGTAGGGGAACATCGATGTAGTATCGTTCCAACCATAAATCACATCGGTCACAGGACGAATGTGTGGATTTTGAAAGAGCAGGCGAGGGTTTGGACATATGGCTGAGGGTTTCATTAGGCAATTTAATCCTTGGGTAACTGGGATCATTCCTTAGGCAGGGGGGAAGATTCATCACGAAATCATAAGGTTGTTCGGGGCATAAACCCTATGAGTAAGGGTACTCACTGGCTAAGAAACGTTCTATGTCAGAGTCTGAATCCTCACTAAGGACAATAGTCTTTGACTCAGCAGAGGGTTTAGGTTTGTTCCTATCCATTCTCGAAATAAGTCGAGCGTTCTATTTACCCTTGGCATTAGAAGTAGGGTTTTCCTTAGCCTTTTTTCTCATAGATTTCTTTATAGCCTCGGTCTTCTCAGTTCCAACATCTGGTAAGTCAATAGCAGGGTTGACCGAAGGCTTAGGAGAGGGCAATAGGATATGGAAGGGCACAGGTGGCTAAACATTGGTTTCAGTAATCACAGGCTTGTCAACCTGGACAGGGTCAGTATCATCAAAACCATTTCGAGCAATGAAATCTCTCCAACTATCACCGTGTAAACTCAAATGATAAACAATGATAAGTTTAATGAGTCCATGGTGAAACAGGCTATTGTCGACCTTCTCCCTTTTAAACCTTTTCAACATTTTATATAGGCTACGCTGAAATTAAAAGGGCATATTCAACGAGTATCCCATAAAATTCATTAGCAAACACAAGTCCATATCGACCCTCATAGGTCACGAATTGTTTGACTACCATCAAAGTATCGTTCCATCATGGTTTAAGTGCAGAGATGGGCATACCTCTGTCACAAGAGGTGACCTTTCGGGAGACGAACAGTAGCGTCCATGGCACCTCCTCGACCTTAGAATTTTTTAACCAACGTTGTCCCGAGGAGGGTAACCCTGTAGTAGAGCTAATAAAATTCTCATCAATTTCCAACTGTATGTCACCCACCTTGGCTCTACAGCCATCGAAAGTCAAAGCGAACTGTTTTGCAACACAGAGATTAAAACCCTCGAATCATTGTATGAAGGTGAGCCACCTGTTTTCCTCCAAGTCTTTGCGGGCATTGTCAAACATTAACAAGGCTTGGTTGTCGTTTGGCTCAATTCGTATGACTGGTGCCATGGAGCCAAGCACATGGTAATCCCAAGGTTTGGATCATAGCACACACAGGAGAAAAATGCACGAAGGTTTATCCGAGTTAACAGAGGTAAACAGGGAATAAGGAATAGGCATAAATGCCATCATGTGAAGGTGGTGGAGCTTATTTCTGCCATGCAAAATAGTTATTGCCAAAGCACAATCGCCAGCTTATAGTTATTCTACCCATTATATCATAGTTCAACAGTCATGTCACTTGGCCGACCAATGAATCCAATGGTAAGTGTATAAACCAACGCGCATAATCAACGTTGTGCCATAGTTTTAAACCATCAACATTCAATTTGAAACCAATACCAAATATTTAACCATGCGCCAATGTATCAGCTCATATCAATAGTTTAACCAAGGTGCCAATGGGTCTTCATATAATCAACATGCTAATAGTTATGAAAATACGAACATGGGTATCATATTAAAAGATATATATGAAATATTTAACCATAACACCTATGTATTTTCATAAAACCAATAGTCAAGTATGTCAAAAAACATACAAATCCCAATGCCAATGCATTACAAAATCAATGAAACCAAGTCACACAATCAATCCAAGAATGTCTAATGAGTATAGTTCAACAGTTTTTCCAGCTGCATAATGATAAGTGCAATGTAAGCGCAATAGGCATTTTGACAAGAAGGATCATGAAAGTTCAAATAATGATTTCAATGCGACTTCGAAAGACTTAAGTTTTCACGCTTACAGTCGTGAAAACAAAACGAAGGTAAACGTGAAAATGTCGCAAAAGAAATAAAAATGTCGTTTATTTGAAAATTGTGACGAAAAATTGATGTTTGTAAAACATGGGTGTATGCATCTTATAGGACAATAGAAAAATGCAGATTGGCTGCCAACATGACATGACGATCTTCCGCCACACATCCTCTTGATCAACTATCCACGAATGTTCTCGATGGACAGCGAGGATTCCTTCACAGTTTTGGGGAGTTGGATGACTCTTGGACTTATCTACCTTGCAAATTCACCATATCTAATGACTATTGAGCCTTTGTGGATACCCCAGATCCTACGGCCCAGATCTTCTCACAATTTCGCCACTTCGCTATTTTTCTACTTCATGATTTCGTCCACCTTCGCGATTTCCCTGCTTCACGATTTCATCCACCTTGCGATTTCGTCACTTCGCGATTTCGCCACTTCAGTGGTGAAGTGTTTCGACACTTCAACTCCCGCTGATCTTTTTCCATCGTTGTTCTTGCCATCAATGACAAGCTTACTCCCAACTGTAAACCTTCCAACAAATCAAAGGCTTCCTGTTGAAGCGGTTTTGTAAAGATGTATGTCACTTGTTCTTTTATTCCCACATATTCAACTTTGATGTTCTTCTCTGAAACTTGTTCCCGTAGAAAGTGATACTTGATTGGAATGTGCTTCGTCTTGGACTGTATCACCAGGTTCTTTGAGATACTTATGGTGCTTGTATTATCACAATAGATTGGAATGGGTTCATCATACTCAACTTGTATATCTGTCATATTTTGTTTCATCCAAAGAACCTGTGTACAACATGTTTCTACTGCAATATACTCTACCTCGGTTGTAGATAAGGATATTGATGATTGTTTCTTGCTTAGCCATGATACTAAACACTCACCCAAGTAGAATGTTTCTCCACTAGTGCTTCGTCATTAATCAATGTGATGCAGGAGCATCGCTCAACTACCAAGCGAGCCAGCGCGTGGAGAAAGAGAGACAGCTGGACAAGCCAGCGAACTTCATATTTTGAATTTTACCTTGGTATTGTTGCGCCG
>JZKD02S0259985.1:0-20840 GCA_000966675.3 Picea glauca
TATCTGGAAATAAACATGAAGAACAAGAAACCATAAACACCAAAGTGATAACAGAGTTCGACAATCTCACCTACGTCTCTAAGCCTTTGTCTCATTGGGTGAGGCTTTCTTATTTCTTTTCGAAGCTTCAAATGTACATTATAAAAGTGCCAATGGATTAAAAAAATGAGCTAGCTGTGTTCTGCTAGATCTCAAGAACCCATTAAAACTGATGACACTGAAAACTGATGAACAAAGGTGTGCTCCTCAATAGCTTCCCTGCATAAAAATGGATTTTCCTCAATAATTCATCATCATTTTCCTGATCTAAACCTCCCCTCTATTGGTTTCAAGAACCTCTGGTTTATATAGGTTTGAAGTGGGTAACAAACTCCCAACTTACCCCCAAGATCTGGCCTCAAAAAGGTCCCAAGATCCTCCAAGAATGGATTAAATCCATCCAAAACTGCTGAAAAATCCATTAAAATATATATTATACAGTAGAAAACCCACTTTTGAAAAAATATAGGGTGCAACCCCCTTCATGCGGGCCCCTGGTCATCTGGGCACCCTCCATGTGGCCCTGGCATGGCGCTGATTCATTGGCCCCATTCAGAATAAGCCCCTGGTCCTGTGCTACAACCCACGTGGCCAAGATCTATCCCTCCACATGCCAATACTATTAGCACCCTGGTCATTTCATCCCCAGGTTACGTGCCCTGGTCGGCGAGCTAACCTGACTGATCGACGCTAACACTCATCTATCCGTGCTAAATTTTTAGCTGGAGTTTTGGGTCATATGCATATCCCCATGCAATCGGGGGTTAGGCTCCAATGGTTATATGTGTGCGCCAATGTGTAAGGAGTGTTCATATGTGACGGTTCTATGTAATAGGCCATATGGAATCGCCGGGGGCTGGGGCTAGGCCCCGACCCTTAACCCTGCCCGAACTTACAACTAAATTACTTTAAATAAAAGTTTTAGACTATGGTTGTTAAGAACCATTGTGGGTGGGCTGGTAGCCCAGCCTTGCCAAGTCGCTCCCCCCTCCCCGAAGGTCGCAGGTTCAACTTTCCTTGAGTCACAAAATTTTGCCAAGAAAACTAACCAATGGAGGGGTGCCACGTGGTAGCCTAAGACTAGGGTACGTGGAACCATTCTATTCGTCTGAACAAGGACACGTGTCAACTGATAATTCATCCACCTGTCTGCCCAATTATCTTGCCACTGTATTTTCCACGTCAGTATTCCAGTTAGCCCGTACGGACCTTGCCACGTCAGCCTGCTGTACAGACCTTGCCACATCAGCCCGTGCCACGTGTCACCCTTGCAGTGGTGACACATGTCACAATATTACTTGTCCACATATGCACTTGCCAACGTCAGTTCCTGTCCATGTCAACATGCCAACACACCCTACCACATCCTCTGTATAGCCATACGACTTGTACAGTCAGCTGCTATGTCAACAATGTACGGACTGTACAGTCAACAAAATTTTGCCTGTTTGGAAAAAAAACAGATCACGATATCTTTCGCATACAATGTCTATTTGATCCCGTTCAAGTTGTGTTGGGTTCGTATCGACGAGGCATACACACACGTTCGTTTTGAAGCGATTCTAAGCACTTTGTTTTTTAGGCCTTCCTAGATCCCATCTTGGCTCCTTGATCCATTCTAGATCACACCTCCCCACTAAAGACCTTTTGGTCCTCCAAAAGGTTACAAAATGGACCTTACTGATTACATACTCATAAGGAAAAAAAAAACACCATGTTGTTCAAAATGATGTTATAACATGTCATCATTACAACATTTGTGATTACATTAATGGAAGCAAAATACAATGAAGATGCAACATCCACTTCTGGCATAATCAAGTGACTATTTTCTTTCCTTCATGGTGTTCCTCTTGATTCGCTGGTACCGCCTCTTCCTTTGTGATTACATGCGCAATCCTTTTGTCCTTCTTTGGACGAAGCTCTAGATTAAGCTTCCAACATTTAGTCTTTTGATGTCCACCCTTGTTGCAATAAATGAATTGGGTTTTTGGCATCCAGACTTGTTTGCCCTTCTCTTTCTTCCATTGTGGAGTTGATTCTTTATGTTGTGTCTCCTTCTTGGTCGACATAAATTTCCTGTACAAATATTGTCTCTTCCAACACTTGGCCACACAATTCTTGGGTGAATGACAAAATGTACAAGGATACATATTCCACAAATTTTGGATTACATGATTATGCTTTTTATAATCAAAAAGAGATTTGGAAAAACCATGACCATTATACTTGTCTTGCTGATCTTCACTTTTCTTTGGAGATGACTTGCATTCACTATCACCATCATGGAGTGATACATCATCACCTTTCATGAATTGTTCCCACAATGACTTAGGCTGGTCATTTGAAACATCACTTGCTTTCAAGGTTTTGGAGCAATCTCTAATCTTCACTTCGCCACATCCCAATCCTAAATAACGATGTATTTCCACAACCTCTATGGGATTAATGATACATTGGCCCTTATTTTCAAGATCCTTTCCTTCATAACCCATCCTGGTTAGAAATTTCAAATCTATACCTCTTGTATGTTTTTCAAATGCACCAAAAGAACCATCTTGATGGGAACAATGAGAAATTGATGAATGACTTCCACTGCATACCTTAGATATGTTTTGTGAATTCAGTGTAGAATACAATTCCTTCACCATCCCTACCATGACAAAGAGAGTTTTTTGAAAATCCTTCTCATCTTGATAAAGTCCCTCTTTAGATGCCATTTTCTCAAATGAGATGAGCTTTTCCCTGGTAAACATGCAAACTCAAAATCCAACCATCAACTAGCTCTGATACCACTTGATCCGAAAATATCTTTTAATGACAATGGTTGAGTTATTTTTCATGAGTTATTTTACCATTTAGGAAACTAATGAAAGAGGAATAATTAAAGAGGAAACATAGAAACCATTAAGCAATATACAGATTTGTAAATAAGCATGAAGAAAAACAAACCATAAACAACAAAGTGATAATGGAGTTCGACAATCTCGCCTACATCTCCCGAATTTTGTCTCAGTGGGTGAGGCTTTCTTATATCTGTTCGAAGCTTCAAATTACATTATAAAAGTGCCAATGGATTACAAATATGAGCTAGCTGTGTTCTGCTAGATCTCAAGAACCCATCAAAATTGACGACACTGAAAATGGATGAATGAAGGTCCCAAAAATGGCCCGCAAAGGTGTGATCCTCAATAGCTTCCCTGCATAAAATGGATTTGCCTCAATAATTCATAAGAATTTTCCTGATCTGAACCTCCCCTCTATTGGCTTCAAGAACCTCTGGTTTATATAGGTTTGAAGTGTGTAAAAAACTCCCAACTTCCCCCTAAGATCTGGTCTCAAAAAGGGCCTAAGATCCTCCAAAAATGGATTAAATCCATCCAAAACTGTTGAAAAATCCATTAAAATCTTATATTATAAATTAGAAAACCCACTTTTGCAAAAATATAGGTCACATCCCCCTTCACGCAGGCCCCTGGTCATCTGGGCGCCCTCCATGTGGCCCTGGCATGGCGCTGATTCATTGGCCCCTTATGAAATAGGCCCTTGGTCCTGTGTTATGGCCCACGTGGCCAAGATCTATCCCTCCACGTGCCAATACTATTAGCACCCCAGTCATTTAGGCCCCAGGTTACATGCCCTGGTCGACAGGCTAGCCTGACCAATCGACACTAACCCTCATCTATCCGTGCTAAAATTTTAACTGGAGGTCTGGGTCATATGCATCTCCCCATGCGATCGGGGGCTAGGATCCAATGGTTATCCACATGCGCCAATGTGTAAGGAGTGGTCATATGTGACGGTTCTATGCAACAGGCTGTATGGAATCGATGGGGGCTAGGGCTAGGCCCCAACCGTTAACTCCACCTGAACTTACAACCAAATCACTTTAAATAAAAGTTTTAGACTATGGTTGTTAAGAACCATTGTGGGTGGGCTGGTAGCCCAGCCCTGCCAAGTCGCTCCCCCCTTTCCCGGAGGTTGTGGGTTCGAATCCCCTTGAGTCACAAAATTTTTCCAAGACAAATAACCAATGAAGGGTTTCCACGTGGTAGCCCAAGGTTGGGCCATGTGGCACCATGCTATTCGTCCGAACAAGGACACGTTTCAAACGACAATTCATCCACCTATCTGACCAGTCAGCTTGCCACTATACTTGCCACGTCATCCTTCCATTTATCCCGTACAAACCTTTCCATGTCAGCTCGTGCCACGTGTCACCCTTGCAGTGGTGCCATGTGTCACAATCTAACTCATCCACATATACACTTTCCCACGTTAGCACATGTCCACATCACCATGCCAACACACCCTGCCACGTCACCTATGTGGCCATATGGCCTGTACATTCAACTTCCATGTCAACACTGTACATAATGCACAGACTGTACAATCAACAAAAATTTCCCTATTTGGAAAAACGAACAGATCGCAATATCTTTCGCATACGGTGTCTTTTTGAGCCTATTCAAGTTGCGTTGGGTTCGTATCGACGAGGTCTACACACACATTCATTTTGAAGTGATTCTGAGAACTTTTTAGTTTTGGCCTTCCTGGACCCCATCTTGGCTTCTAGATCCATTCTGGATCAGTGGCTGACTCTGTTGAAGGAATTAACCATCTCAATTTTGATAGCCATTCGTCTCTCCCCACGATTTTGACTTGAGTGTATGGCCTCTTGAACTAGTAGTATATTTGTAATATCCCTAACACAAACCCCATTTATAGTTGCACATTTAGGCTGGTGAGCCGTTTTGGTTTTTCATGCACCTGAGTAGTGCATGATGTAATGATACATATAAGCTGGTGAGTCATTGATACTAGGTTTTGGTACTGTGCGCACTAGTGGAATGCATGAGGCTGGTTATCAAGGAAAATATGTACATATTCCACAGTGTTGCGTATACCTGAGCTAGTGCGTGTCAATTTCACATCAAGAGAGGGTGCACATATTCCACAGTGTTTCATACACACAAGTAAGTGCACATGAATGATTGTGATGTATATATATGTATATGTTTGAGGCCGAAGAGCCCGTGTGACTATTGGGCTGGTGAGCTGGGACACAAATAGGCTAGTGTGCTTATTCTTGTAAAGTGTATCACACTCAAGTATTAATATATTACATCATTGCACACAGAATGACTTAGATGAAAAGAGATGGGGGTTGAATCCATTGAAAAAAGGGAAAAAGGGGGAATATTTTAATAATATTCCTGAAAAGTGTAATTTACAGATATATTATTTATCCTAAGTTCCCGAGGGATGGGAACAAGTCACCAAGTGGCTAAAGTAAATTATGAAGGTGAAAAGTGTTGAGTTGAAGACATGCAATATATATTCTTGGCCTTAGTGTAATTTGGGGAGGTGACTCATTCAGGAAAACCTTGAGACAAAATTTCCTCTGTGAAGGAATAGGTATTTCGCTATAACTTATTATCAGTTGGCTTAAACCTATGCTTAGGAATATATTGGTATGATTGAAGAAATGGGTTGTCAGGCTCGTGAGCAATCTCTCCAGGTGAGAGATTGGTTGGGAATTGTTCCCTGGTGCACTAGGCATTAGTTGCAGTGCTCTGAGAGTTCCTGATCCAAACTTTTGTTGAAGCCCTAGAAGGGAAGTGGGGTAGTCGAAGGACTATTGAGAAGAGAAGGGGTACACTTCCTGGGGTGGGACATGCATGTGGGGAATGCAGGACTATACACTAGTTGCAACAGTCGACACCTTAGACTAAGAAATTCCGCTGTTTGTTAGATCATAGATTTGCATTAGGAATCCTTTTTATCTGGTGGAGTTCGAGCCCCAGCACATGGGTGACCTATTGCTGAAATATTATGAGGAACACAACATCTATGGCTTGGAGGAACGTTTGAGTCACGTGTACAGTTGGTGTATTTTCATAAAAGATAAGTGTTCTTATGTGTTTGTCTGTTTACTGCATGCTTATTCATTTGTATATGTTATGATCTATTACTTGCATAGTGTTGCATATGAATAATGGTATTTATTATGTTAATGTTGTCTATTTTGTGAGTGTGATGTGAGTATTTATCTTAGTATTTGAATATGTAGAGTATGCTAGTTGATAAGTAACTTTTGTTAAGTTAGTCCTGGTAAATGGTCAAGAGCTTCCTAAGGGAGGCTAGAGGTACCGTGCATGAGAAAAGTGTTCTATGTGCATAAGTGTCTGGTTTCACTGTGTGCATTGGAATGTAGTCTATGTGCTCAGGAAAGTAAGACCTGCAAGCAAAATTAGAACAATTATATACGTTGGGTATTCAAATTCTCCATATGATTATGCGTGCAATAATGTTCACATGTTTGGAGTGATATCACATTCTGTAATGTCGGTGTGCCTAGTGTGCATGAGTGTACAATTATATATCATGTTACTTCCACTGTTATAATATGTATAAAAAAGAGGAACTATGGTGTGGCGTGAACCAGTTTGGGTTGTGCACACTTCCTTGAGTGACTACGCGTAGTTTAATGTTAATTGCGCACTAGAATTTTTGATGTATCTCTTCTCAACAATAAGATGGGTAACGTTACATTATAGTATTAGAGTTGAAGTTGGAAGGATTTGTGTGACGTGGCCATCCTGGGAGGATGGGTACATCACATTATGGTATCAAAGAAATTGGTTCAACACTGGACTTGTATGGGCTAGAAATTAGCATGAAATAAACATGTGGGTTATATTCTGGTGTTGTGCAGTGCATAGTTTATTATGCCCATAAACTTTTGGTGCGTAGTGCAGAGATGCAATGTGCACAAAGTATTGATTCACGATGTGTGCACTAGAAACTGGGATGTTAAAATCATCCAATAAATATGAAGAAAGGCTAATGACAAAATGGTGCAATTTTTTCATGTAGTTGTAGCATGAAATCATCTAAAAAATCCTAATTTCCTACACATTTTGTAGAATTAGCAGCGATTAGAGCAGGACATAGTTAGTGCAAAAGGTTAAAATCATGGAAGATGCACATAGGACTTACAGTTCTGATGATGAATTCAAAGATTTGTATGTTGGTTTGGGTGTTGATGGTACATAATCCAAGGAGGAGCACATGAACTTGGTAGAAACCATAAATGGACTGTAAAAATATGTCCAAATCTATAAAGATGATAATGAAATGCTTATGAGAGCCAAAGAGCAACAAGATGACTTCAATGTCAAATTGATGCAGATCTTGGACATAATAGAAAAGAAAATGGATAAGGAGACATAGACAAGTAGGACAAGAAGTCGCAGGTATCATGATGAGAAAAGAAGAGTAACAAGAGATGCTGATTGGAAACATCACCATTCACCAAAGCATTCATTTAAGAAAGCGCGTAGTAGCTCAAGTCCATCTCCTGATAGAAATCATAAGAGGAGGATTGGGGTGGATGAGTTAGGGGGCGAAATGAGTAAGATCAAGCCTCCTACTTTTGATGGTGAGCATAAGAAGGATGAGGATGCATAAACTTGGTTGCTGGTTATGAGGAAATACTTCGAGCTTCATAATTGCACTTCATAGGAAGAAGGGTGAATAACCATTTATCAACTCAAGGGAAAAGCATCAATGTGGTTGGATCAATATGTACAAGTGCAACACATTGATGAGAAGAAATTTACTTGGAGGGAGTTCAAGAAGTATTTACAAAAGAAATACTTAACCAAGCGGTACTATGACATGAAAATGAAGGAGTTATTTGAACTCAAGCTCGAGAGAATGATGATAGACGAGTACGAAAGAATATTCTTAGAGTTGCTGAAGTATGTTTCATTCATCAAGGATGAACAAGTGAATGAATGAAACATTACTTCAACAACTCTAAGAAGTTAGTGCTAGTTAGTGCTAGAAGTTAGGGTCAACTTGAAGGGTCAACTTCTTAGAGTTGCTAAAGTATGTTTCATTCATGAAGTTAGTGCTAGAAGTTGACTCATACTCATAACTGAAGTTAGTGCTAGAAGTTGACCCTAGACTGCTATAGGGTCAAGCCTAGCACATCTTAGTTATTGCAATGATTTTATAAATAAGGATGTGTTTTGGGTTTTGAAAGAAGGTGGATCAGGTAAAGAGAAAGTGAAATAATAAAGGAACAAGCTAAATGCAGATCAATGAAACACCATTCGGCCTGGAGTCAAGTAAACACCCTATTGATTGAAGGCAATTAAATTTCATATCAGATAAGAAGTTTATATGAAAATAGGTAGAAGAATAGGGAATAAATAAAAATTAGAATACCCATCAAACCGAGATTCTCTTTGTCAAATGGATGAAATGGTACTTGAAAGAAAAACACACAAATAGTAGGCAGTCGCAACAAAATCTTTACCGCTCGATAATCTATTATCCATGGGAAGCCATTGATTTTCAATGTTTGCAATTCATTCAAGCAAGATGAAAAACAGAGTGTAAAACAAGGAAGGTGAAAAACAGAGTGTAAAACAAGGGAAATCACAATATGATAAAACAATTGTCATAGATCTTCAATGTCATAAGCGATCACTGAATAAGATTCCCTCAGGCTTACAAAACATCCACTGGATGGCTATCTCATCAAATTCATTCTCCGACCTCACCCTCTCGGGCCCCTCCCCCTCTCTCTGTCGAAATGTTTTGGCTTTGTAGTGTTACAATGATTAATTAATATCCTTGAAGAAGGGATCAAATACCTACTAAATCTAATCTAGTTACAATAAATGAGATTAGATCCTAAAGAGATGGATCTGAAAAGCCATCTGTCAAACTAAATCAAAACTGCCTTATTAAAAACTAGGAATTAAAACCTAAATTCAAGGAATAAAATCTTTATCAAAACTTGACTTGACTCTTAAACTGCCATCTAGAATTAGAAACTGATTTCCATCTCTTTGACTATCTGCAACATGTCATAGAAATAATCCTTTGACTAAAAATTTTACCACCTATGACTTCCCTCTTGGAAATTCTCATTGAATCGATATGATGCCACCTGTTTTCCACTATAAAAACTAATAAAAGAAGCTTGAAAAACTTTCATAATTTGTACCTTCATATAAACTTTATCAAATCTGCAAGAACAAGGTATCCACTTAATGTCTGCATGAATGAACATTTCACTAGTGTCTACACAGTTCAGATCTCTGAGCAGTTTTAGAAGATCCTCTGCACTTTCTACATCACCATGATTCTCAAAATGTTTTAGAATGGCTAGCACATTGACATGCTTTAGCTTCCATGGCACAACTTTTCCAACCGATGCAGACTTCTGTAGTGCTGCTATAGCCTGATCAAATTTCCCATTCTGAATATATATCCTTCAACCAGTATTTCCCAGGTATTGAAATTTGGTTCACCCCCTCTCTCTAAAATATTTCCAAGAAGCAATTTTGATTTTTCCAACAACCCTTTCTTGACACAAGCCCTCAGAAAGATATGGGTCATTCTAACATCATATCTAACAAAAAAGGACTCTTTACCTCCTCCAAAGCAGATTCTGCCTTGTCAATGGTGCCAACCTTTATGTATGCAACTTCCAAAGTGTTATAAATGGTCCAGTCTGTGTTCACATTATTGTCATGTTTAACCTCATCTATTACCTCCTCCATTTTGTTCACATTTGATTCCTTTAGCTTTTCCACAATTGCTTCTGCTTTTGCAGTCATGTTCTCTCTAAAATTGTGATCCACTACTAGTGGATCTGAGGAATGATAAGAGGGAAATGATTTGAGATTAAACATGCAGAATAGAACGAGGATGATGGGCGTGTGCTGGGCAGGGAGTTTTATAATAAGGGGGTACAGGGTAGCCCGCCTTGTGGCAGCACGATACACCCTTTATCGACCCTTTTGGCAATCCTCCATTCACGCTTTCATTCAAGCTCTCTTCGTTATACTTTGCGGAAACAACTTCAACGTATGTTTTTAGAATCGTGGAACTTAACAAAAATATTGCTATTATTGAAATCCAACATTACCCAGGAATTTCCATCTTTTTCGATTCCGTGGCAATCGGGTTGATTTATAAGAAAGATCAAAATATATAGTATAGCGAACTCAAACTCTNAATAGGCCATATGGAATCGCCGGGGGCTGGGGCTAGGCCCCGACCCTTAACCCTGCCCGAACTTACAACTAAATTACTTTAAATAAAAGTTTTAGACTATGGTTGTTAAGAACCATTGTGGGTGGGCTGGTAGCCCAGCCTTGCCAAGTCGCTCCCCCCTCCCCGAAGGTCGCAGGTTCAACTTTCCTTGAGTCACAAAATTTTGCCAAGAAAACTAACCAATGGAGGGGTGCCACGTGGTAGCCTAAGACTAGGGTACGTGGAACCATTCTATTCGTCTGAACAAGGACACGTGTCAACTGATAATTCATCCACCTGTCTGCCCAATTATCTTGCCACTGTATTTTCCACGTCAGTATTCCAGTTAGCCCGTACGGACCTTGCCACGTCAGCCTGCTGTACAGACCTTGCCACATCAGCCCGTGCCACGTGTCACCCTTGCAGTGGTGACACATGTCACAATATTACTTGTCCACATATGCACTTGCCAACGTCAGTGCCTGTCCATGTCAACATGCCAACACACCCTACCACATCCTCTGTATAGCCATACGACTTGTACAGTCAGCTGCTACGTCAACAATGTACGGACTGTACAGTCAACAAAATTTTGCCTGTTTGGAAAAAAAATAGATCACGATATCTTTCGCATACGATGTCTGTTTGATCCTGTTCAAGTTGTGTTGGGTTCGTATCGATGAGGCATACACACACGTTCGTTTTGAAGCGATTCTAAGCACTTTGTTTTTTAGGCCTTCCTAGATCCCATCTTGGCTCCTTGATCCATTCTAGATCACACCTCCCCACTAAAGATCTTTTGGTCCTCCAAAAGGTTACAAAATGGACCTTACTGATTACATACTCATAAGGAAAAAACAAAACACCATGTTGTTCAAAATGATGTTATAACATGTCATCATTACAACATTTGTGATTACATTAATGGAAGAAAAATACAATGAAGATGCAACATCCACTTCTGGCATAATCAAGTGACTATTTTCTTTCCTTCATGGTGTTCCTCTTGATTCGCTGGTACTGCCTCTTCCTTTGTGATTACATGCGCAATCCTTTTGTCCTTCTTTAGACGAAGCTCTAGATTAAGCTTCCAACATTTAGTCTTTTGATGTCCACCCTTGTTGCAATAAATGAATTGGGTTTTTGGCATCCAGACTTGTTTTCCCTTCTCTTTCTTCCATTGTGGAGTTGAGTATTTATGTTGTGTCTCCTTCCTGGTCGACATAAATTTCCTGTACAAATATTGTCTCTTCCAACACTTGGCCACACAATGCTTGGGTGAATGACAAAATGTACAAGGATACATATTCCACAAATTTTGGATTACATGATTATGCTTTTTATAATCAAAAAGAGATTTGGAAAAACCATGACCATTATACCTGTCTTGCTGATCTTCACTTTTCTTTGGAGATGACTTGCATTCACTATCACCATCATGGAGTGATACATCATCACCTTTCATGAATTGTTCCCACAATGAATTAGGCTGGTCATTTGAAACATCACTTGCTTTCAAGGTTTTGGAGCATTCTCTAATCTTCACTTCGCCACATCCCAATCCTAAATAATGATGTATTTCCACAACCTCTATGGGATTAATGATACATTGGCCCTTATTTTCAAGATCCTTTCCTTCATAACCCATCTTGGTTAGAAATTTCAAATCTATACCTCTTGTATGTTTTTCAAATGCACCAAAAGAACCATCTTGATGGGAACAATGAGAAATTGATGAATGACTTCCACTGCATACCTTAGATATGTTTTGTGAATTCAGTGTAGAATACAATTCCTTCACCATCCCTACCATGACAAAGAGAGTTTTTTGAAAATCCTTCTCATCTTGATAAAGTCCCTCTTTAGATGCCATTTTCTCAAATGAGATGAGCTTTTCCCTGGTAAACATGCAAACTCAAAATCCAACCATCAACTAGCTCTGATACCACTTGATCCGAAAATATCTTTTAATGACAATGGTTGAGTTATTTTTCATGAGTTATTTTACCATTTAGGAAACTAATGAAAGAGGAATAATTAAAGAGGAAACATAGAAACCATTAAGCAATATACAAATCTGTAAATAAGCATGAAGAAAAACAAACCATAAACAACAAAGTGATAATGGAGTTCGACAATCTCGCCTACATCTCCTGGATTTTGTCTTAGTGGGTGAGGCTTTCTTATATCTGTTCGAAGCTTCAAATGTACATCATAAAAGTGCCAATGGATTACAAATATGAGCTAGCTGTGTTCTGCTAGATCTCAAGAACCCATCAAAATTGACGACACTGAAAATGGATGAATGAAGCTCCCAAAAATGGCCCGCAAAGGTGTGATCCTCAATAGCTTCCCTGCATAAAATGGCTTTGCCTCAATAATTCATAAGAATTTTCCTGATCTGAACCTCCCCTCTATTGGCTTCAAGAACCTCTGGTTTATATAGGTTTGAAGTGTGTAAAAAACTCCCAACTTCCCCCCAAGATCTGGTCTCAAAAAGGGCCCAAGATCCTCCAAAAATGGATTAAATCCATCCAAAACTGCTGAAAAATCCATTAAAATCTTATATTATAAATTAGAAAACCCACTTTTGCAAAAATATAGGTCACATCCCCCTTCACGCAGGCCCCTGGTCATCTGGGCGCCCTCCATGTGGCCCTGGCATGGCGYTGATTCATTGGCCCCTTATGAAATAGGCCCTTGGTCCTGTGTTATGGCCCACGTGGCCAAGMTCTATCCCTCCAYGTGCCAATACTATTAKCACCCCAGTCATTTAGGCCCCAGGTTACATGCCCTGGTCGACAGGCTAGCCTGACCAATCGACACTAACCCTCATCTATCCGTGCTAAAATTTTAACTGGAGGTCTGGGTCATATGCATCTCCCCATGCGATCGGGGGCTAGGATCCAATGGTTATCCACATGCGCCAATGTGTAAGGAGTGGTCATATGTGACGGTTCTATGCAACAGGCTGTATGGAATCGATGGGGGCTAGGGCTAGGCCCCAACCGTTAACTCCACCTGAACTTACAACCAAATCACTTTAAATAAAAGTTTTAGACTATGGTTGTTAAGAACCATTGTGGGTGGGCTGGTAGCCCAGCCCTGCCAAGTCGCTCCCCCCTTTCCCGGAGGTTGTGGGTTCGAATCCCCTTGAGTCACAAAATTTTTCCAAGACAAATAACCAATGAAGGGTTTCCACGTGGTAGCCCAAGGTTGGGCCATGTGGCACCATGCTATTCGTCCGAACAAGGACACGTTTCAAACGACAATTCATCCACCTATCTGACCAGTCAGCTTGCCACTATACTTGCCACGTCATCCTTCCATTTATCCCGTACAAACCTTTCCATGTCAGCTCGTGCCACGTGTCACCCTTGCAGTGGTGCCATGTGTCACAATCTAACTCATCCACATATACACTTTCCCACGTTAGCACATGTCCACATCACCATGCCAACACACCCTGCCACGTCACCTATGTGGCCATATGGCCTGTACATTCAACTTCCATGTCAACACTGTACATAATGCACAGACTGTACAATCAACAAAAATTTCCCTATTTGGAAAAACGAACAGATCGCAATATCTTTCGCATACGGTGTCTTTTTGAGCCTATTCAAGTTGCGTTGGGTTCGTATCGACGAGGTCTACACACACATTCATTTTGAAGTGATTCTGAGAACTTTTTAGTTTTGGCCTTCCTGGACCCCATCTTGGCTTCTAGATCCATTCTGGATCAGTGGCTGACTCTGTTGAAGGAATTAACCATCTCAATTTTGATAGCCATTCGTCTCTCCCCACGATTTTGACTTGAGTGTATGGCCTCTTGAACTAGTAGTATATTTGTAATATCCCTAACACAAACCCCATTTATAGTTGCACATTTAGGCTGGTGAGCCGTTTTGGTTTTTCATGCACCTGAGTAGTGCATGATGTAATGATACATATAAGCTGGTGAGTCATTGATACTAGGTTTTGGTACTGTGCGCACTAGTGGAATGCATGAGGCTGGTTATCAAGGAAAATATGTACATATTCCACAGTGTTGCGTATACCTGAGCTAGTGCGTGTCAATTTCACATCAAGAGAGGGTGCACATATTCCACAGTGTTTCATACACACAAGTAAGTGCACATGAATGATTGTGATGTATATATATGTATATGTTTGAGGCCGAAGAGCCCGTGTGACTATTGGGCTGGTGAGCTGGGACACAAATAGGCTAGTGTGCTTATTCTTGTAAAGTGTATCACACTCAAGTATTAATATATTACATCATTGCACACAGAATGACTTAGATGAAAAGAGATGGGGGTTGAATCCATTGAAAAAAGGGAAAAAGGGGGAATATTTTAATAATATTCCTGAAAAGTGTAATTTACAGATATATTATTTATCCTAAGTTCCCGAGGGATGGGAACAAGTCACCAAGTGGCTAAAGTAAATTATGAAGGTGAAAAGTGTTGAGTTGAAGACATGCAATATATATTCTTGGCCTTAGTGTAATTTGGGGAGGTGACTCATTCAGGAAAACCTTGAGACAAAATTTCCTCTGTGAAGGAATAGGTATTTCGCTATAACTTATTATCAGTTGGCTTAAACCTATGCTTAGGAATATATTGGTATGATTGAAGAAATGGGTTGTCAGGCTCGTGAGCAATCTCTCCAGGTGAGAGATTGGTTGGGAATTGTTCCCTGGTGCACTAGGCATTAGTTGCAGTGCTCTGAGAGTTCCTGATCCAAACTTTTGTTGAAGCCCTAGAAGGGAAGTGGGGTAGTCGAAGGACTATTGAGAAGAGAAGGGGTACACTTCCTGGGGTGGGACATGCATGTGGGGAATGCAGGACTATACACTAGTTGCAACAGTCGACACCTTAGACTAAGAAATTCCGCTGTTTGTTAGATCATAGATTTGCATTAGGAATCCTTTTTATCTGGTGGAGTTCGAGCCCCAGCACATGGGTGACCTATTGCTGAAATATTATGAGGAACACAACATCTATGGCTTGGAGGAACGTTTGAGTCACGTGTACAGTTGGTGTATTTTCATAAAAGATAAGTGTTCTTATGTGTTTGTCTGTTTACTGCATGCTTATTCATTTGTATATGTTATGATCTATTACTTGCATAGTGTTGCATATGAATAATGGTATTTATTATGTTAATGTTGTCTATTTTGTGAGTGTGATGTGAGTATTTATCTTAGTATTTGAATATGTAGAGTATGCTAGTTGATAAGTAACTTTTGTTAAGTTAGTCCTGGTAAATGGTCAAGAGCTTCCTAAGGGAGGCTAGAGGTACCGTGCATGAGAAAAGTGTTCTATGTGCATAAGTGTCTGGTTTCACTGTGTGCATTGGAATGTAGTCTATGTGCTCAGGAAAGTAAGACCTGCAAGCAAAATTAGAACAATTATATACGTTGGGTATTCAAATTCTCCATATGATTATGCGTGCAATAATGTTCACATGTTTGGAGTGATATCACATTCTGTAATGTCGGTGTGCCTAGTGTGCATGAGTGTACAATTATATATCATGTTACTTCCACTGTTATAATATGTATAAAAAAGAGGAACTATGGTGTGGCGTGAACCAGTTTGGGTTGTGCACACTTCCTTGAGTGACTACGCGTAGTTTAATGTTAATTGCGCACTAGAATTTTTGATGTATCTCTTCTCAACAATAAGATGGGTAACGTTACATTATAGTATTAGAGTTGAAGTTGGAAGGATTTGTGTGACGTGGCCATCCTGGGAGGATGGGTACATCACATTATGGTATCAAAGAAATTGGTTCAACACTGGACTTGTATGGGCTAGAAATTAGCATGAAATAAACATGTGGGTTATATTCTGGTGTTGTGCAGTGCATAGTTTATTATGCCCATAAACTTTTGGTGCGTAGTGCAGAGATGCAATGTGCACAAAGTATTGATTCACGATGTGTGCACTAGAAACTGGGATGTTAAAATCATCCAATAAATATGAAGAAAGGCTAATGACAAAATGGTGCAATTTTTTCATGTAGTTGTAGCATGAAATCATCTAAAAAATCCTAATTTCCTACACATTTTGTAGAATTAGCAGCGATTAGAGCAGGACATAGTTAGTGCAAAAGGTTAAAATCATGGAAGATGCACATAGGACTTACAGTTCTGATGATGAATTCAAAGATTTGTATGTTGGTTTGGGTGTTGATGGTACATAATCCAAGGAGGAGCACATGAACTTGGTAGAAACCATAAATGGACTGTAAAAATATGTCCAAATCTATAAAGATGATAATGAAATGCTTATGAGAGCCAAAGAGCAACAAGATGACTTCAATGTCAAATTGATGCAGATCTTGGACATAATAGAAAAGAAAATGGATAAGGAGACATAGACAAGTAGGACAAGAAGTCGCAGGTATCATGATGAGAAAAGAAGAGTAACAAGAGATGCTGATTGGAAACATCACCATTCACCAAAGCATTCATTTAAGAAAGCGCGTAGTAGCTCAAGTCCATCTCCTGATAGAAATCATAAGAGGAGGATTGGGGTGGATGAGTTAGGGGGCGAAATGAGTAAGATCAAGCCTCCTACTTTTGATGGTGAGCATAAGAAGGATGAGGATGCATAAACTTGGTTGCTGGTTATGAGGAAATACTTCGAGCTTCATAATTGCACTTCATAGGAAGAAGGGTGAATAACCATTTATCAACTCAAGGGAAAAGCATCAATGTGGTTGGATCAATATGTACAAGTGCAACACATTGATGAGAAGAAATTTACTTGGAGGGAGTTCAAGAAGTATTTACAAAAGAAATACTTAACCAAGCGGTACTATGACATGAAAATGAAGGAGTTATTTGAACTCAAGCTCGAGAGAATGATGATAGACGAGTACGAAAGAATATTCTTAGAGTTGCTGAAGTATGTTTCATTCATCAAGGATGAACAAGTGAATGAATGAAACATTACTTCAACAACTCTAAGAAGTTAGTGCTAGTTAGTGCTAGAAGTTAGGGTCAACTTGAAGGGTCAACTTCTTAGAGTTGCTAAAGTATGTTTCATTCATGAAGTTAGTGCTAGAAGTTGACTCATACTCATAACTGAAGTTAGTGCTAGAAGTTGACCCTAGACTGCTATAGGGTCAAGCCTAGCACATCTTAGTTATTGCAATGATTTTATAAATAAGGATGTGTTTTGGGTTTTGAAAGAAGGTGGATCAGGTAAAGAGAAAGTGAAATAATAAAGGAACAAGCTAAATGCAGATCAATGAAACACCATTCGGCCTGGAGTCAAGTAAACACCCTATTGATTGAAGGCAATTAAATTTCATATCAGATAAGAAGTTTATATGAAAATAGGTAGAAGAATAGGGAATAAATAAAAATTAGAATACCCATCAAACCGAGATTCTCTTTGTCAAATGGATGAAATGGTACTTGAAAGAAAAACACACAAATAGTAGGCAGTCGCAACAAAATCTTTACCGCTCGATAATCTATTATCCATGGGAAGCCATTGATTTTCAATGTTTGCAATTCATTCAAGCAAGATGAAAAACAGAGTGTAAAACAAGGAAGGTGAAAAACAGAGTGTAAAACAAGGGAAATCACAATATGATAAAACAATTGTCATAGATCTTCAATGTCATAAGCGATCACTGAATAAGATTCCCTCAGGCTTACAAAACATCCACTGGATGGCTATCTCATCAAATTCATTCTCCGACCTCACCCTCTCGGGCCCCTCCCCCTCTCTCTGTCGAAATGTTTTGGCTTTGTAGTGTTACAATGATTAATTAATATCCTTGAAGAAGGGATCAAATACCTACTAAATCTAATCTAGTTACAATAAATGAGATTAGATCCTAAAGAGATGGATCTGAAAAGCCATCTGTCAAACTAAATCAAAACTGCCTTATTAAAAACTAGGAATTAAAACCTAAATTCAAGGAATAAAATCTTTATCAAAACTTGACTTGACTCTTAAACTGCCATCTAGAATTAGAAACTGATTTCCATCTCTTTGACTATCTGCAACATGTCATAGAAATAATCCTTTGACTAAAAATTTTACCACCTATGACTTCCCTCTTGGAAATTCTCATTGAATCGATATGATGCCACCTGTTTTCCACTATAAAAACTAATAAAAGAAGCTTGAAAAACTTTCATAATTTGTACCTTCATATAAACTTTATCAAATCTGCAAGAACAAGGTATCCACTTAATGTCTGCATGAATGAACATTTCACTAGTGTCTACACAGTTCAGATCTCTGAGCAGTTTTAGAAGATCCTCTGCACTTTCTACATCACCATGATTCTCAAAATGTTTTAGAATGGCTAGCACATTGACATGCTTTAGCTTCCATGGCACAACTTTTCCAACCGATGCAGACTTCTGTAGTGCTGCTATAGCCTGATCAAATTTCCCATTCTGAATATATATCCTTCAACCAGTATTTCCCAGGTATTGAAATTTGGTTCACCCCCTCTCTCTAAAATATTTCCAAGAAGCAATTTTGATTTTTCCAACAACCCTTTCTTGACACAAGCCCTCAGAAAGATATGGGTCATTCTAACATCATATCTAACAAAAAAGGACTCTTTACCTCCTCCAAAGCAGATTCTGCCTTGTCAATGGTGCCAACCTTTATGTATGCAACTTCCAAAGTGTTATAAATGGTCCAGTCTGTGTTCACATTATTGTCATGTTTAACCTCATCTATTACCTCCTCCATTTTGTTCACATTTGATTCCTTTAGCTTTTCCACAATTGCTTCTGCTTTTGCAGTCATGTTCTCTCTAAAATTGTGATCCACTACTAGTGGATCTGAGGAATGATAAGAGGGAAATGATTTGAGATTAAACATGCAGAATAGAACGAGGATGATGGGCGTGTGCTGGGCAGGGAGTTTTATAATAAGGGGGTACAGGGTAGCCCGCCTTGTGGCAGCACGATACACCCTTTATCGACCCTTTTGGCAATCCTCCATTCACGCTTTCATTCAAGCTCTCTTCGTTATACTTTGCGGAAACAACTTCAACGTATGTTTTTAGAATCGTGGAACTTAACAAAAATATTGCTATTATTGAAATCCAACATTACCCAGGAATTTCCATCTTTTTCGATTCCGTGGCAATCGGGTTGATTTATAAGAAAGATCAAAATATATAGTATAGCGAACTCAAACTCTTCTTCGAAAATGTCTACATAATCGAAATCGAAATAGGGATCTTCTCTCTACCTCTGAATCAATTGTTCTCTTCTCCTATTCATCCATGGGCACACTGTCATAAAGGCCAACACCTTGCCTTTATTTAAGTGCGACTTCTTAGTAACCAATTGCTTTCTCCATGGTAGATCCACATACTCTAGATCTTGCATCTCGACGACCTGTTGGAATGGGAAAATATCATATCATGGCTGCAAGAATGACATCCGTTCATGATGAATGTCGATTATCGAACATATGGAAATGACTTCTGTTTGGAAAGTGTAACGCCCTCCTCGTTACGACAACAACTCGGATAACAGGTGCAATTTTGTTTTTTGGTTTAAGGTGTGTGCACGCGTGTTCAAGGGACAGACACACTTGACTCTACGTCGCCACCCGACAACTAGCAAGACACAACCACAGAGGTTACCACAAGAAGACTGAAGGCGCACAACGAGTGACTGCAAGAAATAACGATCAAGGACACAAGGCGCACAACGCTAAAACTTAAAGACATACTGGGTTATGCACGATACGAACACAGAGGGAAGAATCCTTGGTAATAGATCTTACTATTTCTGCACCAGAAAGCAGGGCGTTTAATCTTAGTTCTCTGCTCCGGAGAGAGAGAAGGTCAGATAGGCTCCTGGCCGACTGCTCAGGCAGAAACTAGTAATCTCTGCCAGGTGTGTCGCAAGAGTGGAAACCCTACCTTTAAAGGGCCCGAGACTCTTGATACAACACTGAATTCTTTACACAGGAAAATTCACACACACAGAAACCTTAAAAATTCAAAAAATCATGACGATCCACGAAAAAAGAAAAACTGACCAGTATTTAAAGGACACAACAAGTACGACAGTAAGTATCACCGATCGTAACCTCCATGAAAGGCACAAGGCAGAAGGAGTCATACAACAACCCACCCAGTTCAGAAGTATATAAATGAACAAGAACCACTTTTACTAAATCATCATAATCATTATGCTTATTCAAGAACATCACGCCACATAAGTATATCAATAACCACTAAAATTACCTAACCTGAACATAAATCCCACGCAATTGCCTGTGTATTAGAATCGAATTAAACATACTAACGCTTACTTTCCATTATACCACATAAAAAGAAAATCATAAAGAAATCATTAATGCAATCATTTACATCCCATAGGTGATTACTTTCCTTTACACCCTAGAAATCATTACTTTAATGCAATAATTTACCTTCCATAAAATGATTACTTTCCTTCATAACATATAAATCATTATTTTAATGCAATCGTTTTCCTTCCATAAAATGATTACCTTCCGTTAATGCAAATCGCAAATGATTACTTTTCATTTTGACAAAACATTTAATGCAAGTCATGAAAACTCCATAAAACTCCCTTGGTAGACGAGATACCCCATCCAACCGTAACAGCATGTAAGTTTAAGTAATTGCCGATTCCCCAATTACAATATTGGTAGCTCAAGGTACTTGGTTCAAGGTCCTTATATTTATAATCATCAATAACGAAAGAT
>JZKD02S0259996.1:0-20840 GCA_000966675.3 Picea glauca
TAGCAATGGAAATCTCCCAAAATCAGTTACCATAAAGTGAAAACCTTTAAACTATTCTCCTTATGATCTCTTCATCAAAGTCTTTTGAGTCCAATCCCTCATTAAGAATTTGTTGTTTCAAAATTTTATTGTATCGATCCCTTCATACTTGATTGATTCAACGAATAAGTCACTCTTTGTTTCCAAAATCTTTAATTTACTATTGTTTTAATGTATGCATCCAATTATATATACATTCTTTTAAAGAAAAACTCATGGGATATCCCTTCTTTCTTGGAATATTTGGATAGAGGGAAGTTCAATGCTAACCACAATAGCAACTGATAACCCCTAAGGATTCTCCCGGATTCGAATTTGTGACCTAAATGATACTCATTGACAACATGCTTTGAGTGGATGGTTCAATCGATTGAGCTAATCCTTGGGGATTTTCCATTAAAAATGTCATGGGGGGAACCCTCCAAGTGCTTCCTCACATTATTACATTAATGTCGCTCTTGTAAATGCCACTAGAGTACAACGTGTACTCCTAACCTGAATGAACTCTACTATACTTGAAAACATGACCTCTCAACAATATTTATGGTATATACTTTTGCACCATGCACAACTATACCAATGTTTTCCCTAGGACAACCACAAGGACTCCTACACACTAATATGGTGAACTCACAAGTGTTGTAGTGTTCTCCTTGATTGTCCCTACTATGATATGAGAAAAGGAATTAGGATCCCTAACCTAGCCTTATGGTCTCACCGAATTAATTTTTATTCATTAGGAGGTCTTCCATGGTTTTTTCCTTAGTCTAATGTCCCATTTGATCATTAATGGACACATAGATTATCCTTTGGGCCTATCTCTAGCTTACTTTCATATTGTTGGCCCCCTTTCCAAATAAACATTACCCAAGTTCATTAGGAAGTTGCCTTTGAGACCATGAATAACCCCATCTTTGGCATACATGATCTATTTATGAGTCAAACATGGTTAATCTTGATCTTCCCTTTTGTATATTTTCATGCCCTACTTAGCATGAAAGATTCAATCCTTACAACATCCATCCTCCATGTTTATGTTCATTGCCTATTTTCCATGAAGTGCACATACTTGTTTTTGGGATTAATGCACGATGAATTGCTTGTTTCCTTGTGATTAGGAAGTCAACATCCATGGTTTGATAATTATAAACACAATTCGATACCCATGAATTATGGATCATGTTAGCATCGCACATTAACACAATGATGTGTACAAATAGGTTGCTTCTCCTCAATTTCTCTCTAAACTCTTTGAACTATCTCTCTTTGTAGAGTAGCATACTATTGCTCTCATATGCTTTTGGATGTCCATTGATTCTTTGTTTATTTCATTTTCCTTGATGAAGGAGGTCTTATAGATGTTGTCGAAAAAATTCACTTCTTGGTTTGGGTCTTCCTTTTCTCTTTTGAGCTTAGAGATTGTATCTTGCGATGGTTTGGAGCATATGTTATGATCCAATGCTTTAAAAATGATAAAAAGTCGATAATTATAGTCCACTTCGAGGGGGAAACCTCCTTTTACAATATATCCACTTCATAATACAATATCATGTGAGATAAGATTATCCTAATATTAGATCTCCTTGATATATATAGGAGACAAATGGATACAATTATGATGAAATAGTGCAATAAAGGGTTTTAGCCGACCTACTAGAAATGTAATAATTCAATATCTAGGGATTAATAAGGGGTTTTATACATAACATGGGGCTTTATCTAGGGCTTAACATTCCCCTCCCATTCAAACAAATGTTTTACTGAACACTTCACTAACCACAGGTTCTTTTTCATGAAGAACTCATCTTCCCATGTCGCCTCTTCCACTAGTAGGTTATTCCATTTGACGAGGTACTCTGTAATTGATTGATTTCTCGGCTTCTTAATTCTTGTTTCAAGGATTGTTTCAGGCTCTAGTATGATTTTACCTTCTTCATTTATCTATGTTAAAATAGTTTGGATTGAGATCTTGTTTCTGATGACCTTATTTAAGCAATAAACATGGAAGACTGGGATGTACTTGTGAATATGGAGGCAACTCCAATTTGTAAGCCATACTTCCAATCCTTTGAAAAACCTTATAGGGACCATAATATTTGGGTGCTAATTTATTGTCCTTCTTTTTTTTCTTGAGGGAAATTTGTTTGTATGGTTGTAGCCTTTTAAATACCCAATCCCCCACTTCAAATTCCCTTTCACTGCGATGTTGATATGTTTGTTGTTTCATCCTATTTTGTGCCATAAACAAGTTGTCCTTCAATAGTTTGAGGGACTCTTGTTGGTTCCCTATGTGGTCCTCCACTTCTTGAACCTTTATATTTCCTTTCAAGGGTGATGTGATGAATGGAGGATGATATCCATAAAGTGCAAGAAATGGGGGCATTTTTTATGAAGTATGGAAGTATGTGTTGTACCACCATTTCGCTAAGAGAAACCATTTGACCCATTGTGTTTGTTTATCGGATGCAAAGAAACTAATATATCCTTCTAGAAATTTATTCACAATCTCAGTTTGTCCATCGGATTTAGGGTGGTAAGATGAGATATGAGCCAATTGAGTACCCAAACAAGAAAATAATTCATCAAAATTTTTCCATGAAAATTGGATTTTTGTCACTTAAAATTATCTTGGGGACTCCATGTAGCTTTTGAACTGTTTCCATGAATGTTGTGGGTACTGTACTTTCTTTAAAAGGATGAGAAAGATAGAAAAAATGGGCATACTTTGTTAGTCAATCCACTACTACCATGATGACAATATTTCCTTCAGATTTGGGTAAACCTGTAATAAAATCCCTTGAAACTTCTTCCCAATGTTGGCTTGGTATAGCTAATGGTTGTAGGAGACCTGGAGTCTTGATTGTCTCTCCCTTATTATGTTGGTAGATCAAACATTCAGACACAACTTTTGAACATCATTTTTAAGACCTTCCGAGAGAAAATCCTTCTTGATCTTGTGGTTTGTTTTGAAGAATCTTGAATGTCCCCTTATAAGAGAAGTGTGAAATTCTAGAAGGACCTTCTATTTGAATTGGGAATTCTTACATAAATATAGGCAATCATGATACCATAGCAAATCATTNTAGCAATGGAAATCTCCCAAAATCAGTTACCATAAAGTGAAAACCTTTAAACTATTCTCCTTATGATCTCTTCATCAAAGTCTTTTGAGTCCAATCCCTCATTAAGAATTTGTTGTTTCAAAATTTTATTGTATCGATCCCTTCATACTTGATTGATTCAACGAATAAGTCACTCTTTGTTTCCAAAATCTTTAATTTACTATTGTTTTAATGTATGCATCCAATTATATATACATTCTTTTAAAGAAAAACTCATGGGATATCCCTTCTTTCTTGGAATATTTGGATAGAGGGAAGTTCAATGCTAACCACAATAGCAACTGATAACCCCTAAGGATTCTCCCGGATTCGAATTTGTGACCTAAATGATACTCATTGACAACATGCTTTGAGTGGATGGTTCAATCGATTGAGCTAATCCTTGGGGATTTTCCATTAAAAATGTCATGGGGGGAACCCTCCAAGTGCTTCCTCACATTATTACATTAATGTCGCTCTTGTAAATGCCACTAGAGTACAACGTGTACTCCTAACCTGAATGAACTCTACTATACTTGAAAACATGACCTCTCAACAATATTTATGGTATATACTTTTGCACCATGCACAACTATACCAATGTTTTCCCTAGGACAACCACAAGGACTCCTACACACTAATATGGTGAACTCACAAGTGTTGTAGTGTTCTCCTTGATTGTCCCTACTATGATATGAGAAAAGGAATTAGGATCCCTAACCTAGCCTTATGGTCTCACCGAATTAATTTTTATTCATTAGGAGGTCTTCCATGGTTTTTTCCTTAGTCTAATGTCCCATTTGATCATTAATGGACACATAGATTATCCTTTGGGCCTATCTCTAGCTTACTTTCATATTGTTGGCCCCCTTTCCAAATAAACATTACCCAAGTTCATTAGGAAGTTGCCTTTGAGACCATGAATAACCCCATCTTTGGCATACATGATCTATTTATGAGTCAAACATGGTTAATCTTGATCTTCCCTTTTGTATATTTTCATGCCCTACTTAGCATGAAAGATTCAATCCTTACAACATCCATCCTCCATGTTTATGTTCATTGCCTATTTTCCATGAAGTGCACATACTTGTTTTTGGGATTAATGCACGATGAATTGCTTGTTTCCTTGTGATTAGGAAGTCAACATCCATGGTTTGATAATTATAAACACAATTCGATACCCATGAATTATGGATCATGTTAGCATCGCACATTAACACAATGATGTGTACAAATAGGTTGCTTCTCCTCAATTTCTCTCTAAACTCTTTGAACTATCTCTCTTTGTAGAGTAGCATACTATTGCTCTCATATGCTTTTGGATGTCCATTGGTTCTTTGTTTATTTCATTTTCCTTGATGAAGGAGGTCTTATAGATGTTGTCGAAAAAATTCACTTCTTGGTTTGGGTCTTCCTTTTCTCTTTTGAGATTAGAGATTGTATCTTGCGATGGTTTGGAGCATATGTTATGATCCAATGCTTTAAAAATGATAAAAAGTCGATAATTATAGTCTACTTCGAGGGGGAAACCTCCTTTTACAATATATCCACTTCAGAATACAATATCATGTGAGATAAGATGATCCTAATATTAGATCTCCTTGATATATATAGGAGACAAAGGGATACAATTATGATGAAAAAGTGCAATAAAGGGTTTTAGTCGAACTACTAGAAATGTAATAATTCAATATCTAGGGATTAATAAGGGGTTTTATACATAACATGGGGCTTTATCTAGGGCTTAACATTCCCCTCCCATTCAAACAAATGTTTTACTGAAGACTTCACTAACCACAGGTTCTTTTTCATGAAGAACTCATCTTCCCATGTCGCCTCTTCCACTAGTAGGTTATTCCATTTGACGAGGTACTCTGTAATTGATCGATTTCTCGGCTTATTAATTCTTATTTCAAGGATTGTTTCAGGCTCTAGTATGATTTTACCTTCTTCATTTATCTATGTTAAAATAGTTTGGATTGAGATCTTGTTTCTAATGACCTTATTTAAGCAATAAACATGGAAGACTGGGATGTACTTGTGAATATGGAGGCAACTCCAATTTGTAAGCCATACTTCCAATCCTTTGAAAAACCTTATAGGGACCATAATATTTGGGTGCTAATTTATTGTCCTTCTTTTTTTTCTTGAGGGAAATTTGTTTGTATGGTTGTAGCCTTTTAAATACCCAATCCCCCACTTCAAATTCCCTTTCACTGCGATGTTGATATGTTTGTTGTTTCATCCTATTTTGTGCCATAAACAAGTTGTCCTTCAATAGTTTGAGGGACTCTTGTTGGTTCCCTATGTGGTCCTCCACTTCTTGAACCTTTATATTTCCTTTCAAGGGTGATGTGATGAATGGAGGATGATATCCATAAAGTGCAAGAAATGGGGGCATTTTTTATGAAGTATGGAAGTATGTGTTGTACCACCATTTCGCTAAGAGAAACCATTTGACCCATTGTGTTTGTTTATCGGATGCAAAGAAACTAATATATCCTTCTAGAAATTTATTCACAATCTCAGTTTGTCCATCGGATTTAGGGTGGTAAGATGAGATATGAGCCAATTGAGTACCCAAACAAGAAAATAATTCATCAAAATTTTTCCATGAAAATTGGATTTTTGTCACTTAAAATTATCTTGGGGACTCCATGTAGCTTTTGAACTGTTTCCATGAATGTTGTGGGTACTGTACTTTCTTTAAAAGGATGAGAAAGATAGAAAAAATGGGCATACTTTGTTAGTCAATCCACTACTACCATGATGACAATATTTCCTTCAGATTTGGGTAAACCTGTAATAAAATCCCTTGAAACTTCTTCCCAATGTTGGCTTGGTATAGCTAATGGTTGTAGGAGACCTGGAGTCTTGATTGTCTCTCCCTTATTATGTTGGTAGATCAAACATTCAGACACAACTTTTGAACATCATTTTTAAGACCTTCCGAGAGAAAATCCTTCTTGATCTTGTGGTTTGTTTTGAAGAATCTTGAATGTCCCCTTATAAGAGAAGTGTGAAATTCTAGAAGGACCTTCTATTTGAATTGGGAATTCTTACATAAATATAGGCAATCATGATACCATAGCAAATCATTTTTCCATACAAACTTATCTACAGAACCAGGGTCCTCATGTATTTGTTGAATGATATTGCATACCTTTTGATCTTACTTCCATTATATCTTTTCTTCTTCCACCCAGCTAGATTGTGGAATAGAAATAACACATAATGAACCTTTTGTTCTATTGGCCCTCGACCAAATTTTGAGGAAATCTTGGTCAGGTTTGACCACTTTTTGGTCTTCAACATAGTGATCGAGGAAGGAGCGCCCAGGTGGAGCTGAGATCACAGATGTCACTTTTTTTTTGGGCTTTGTGGACCCATAATGGGGGTCTTAGGGTTTTGTAATGGATTATGGGATGTCGTCCCGTGGATTTACCCATGATTAGGCCTTTTTGTAAATGTAAAAGTATAAATAAGTAAGAATGTAATGTAGAAAGGAGTCGATAGCTTGCAAGGCTAAGTGAAAGTAGTTTTGGGTTGCTTAGTGCAACAGACCGTGTAAGGCTCTGTGCTTGATAGAGGAGTTGGATTTGTGCCTTAACCCGATTTTGGGAAGGTGGATCTGGTGCTTAGTGTGCAGATCACCTGTCTAGTGTGAAGCTTGGCTCCATGGCTTAGTGCACAGGAGCAGATGAATGCAAGAGATTGAAGCCTAATAAAGAAGAAGAAATAGTTGGTGGATGTAGCCCCACACTGGGGTGAACCACGTATATAATGTGTTGATGGTTTGCTTTGTGCTATGATGTTTATATTGTGGATCTTCTTAGTGCATTGATTGTTATGTATGATAGATAGATCTATGAATGATTAGTGCTTTATTTATGATGAATGTGCTAGATCTAACTTATGATGCTAAGTACGATGTGTATTTTTTCAGTGTTACTGCGTCAATCTATCCTTAGGGTTTGTTCTGCGATGTGAATCAAGTGGAAAAACTAATGCATGTAGTTCTTAAGTACTCTGCGAAGTAATTGTAATCACAGATCTATGTCCTAGATTGGTTACACACACCTGAGTCCTGTAACCCCCCCCCCTTCCTCTACCTCAGGTGAGACTTCTCCTGCTTCACAGGTGTTTCCAAAAGGGCTAGTAGTTAGGGTTTTGTTGGTGCATTTTTGAAGCATTGAACCTTGGGTCTGCCCCAGTGCCAACAAATGGTTCTGTTGTCGGGACTGAAACTATGATTGTTGGGAACTGAAGTAAAGAAAAAAGAAGCTCTGTGCGTAGATCTGTTGTTGTAGTGCACAATACTCTACTTGACTTGTGAATATCTGTGCTAAGAAAGAAACTTGATCTGAAGAAAAGAGGTAAGATCTTGAAAGAGGTAAATATTTGTGCTTTGATAGAGTAAGATAAGTGGAAATTTTTGTTTCAAAAGCATAAATTTAAGTATGTTTAATAGATTTTGTCGTAGTCTGAAAGGTAGGGTGTAGTTGGAAGAAAGAGTTGATCTAAATAAATTTGATAGAAATAAATAAATATATGTTATTCCTATGCATAGAAAGAATTTTTGGACTAATAATTGGATGTGGGAACCTAGAAAGAATTTTTACAGATTGCAGGTCCAGCACTGTGATCCTAGTGCGCAGTATAGGAGAGGTTGGGGAATGTTTAAAATAAAGAGAGGATTGACACTATTCTATAATTGTAGAAGACTAAGACATCTTGCTAAAGAATGCCCTGGTATAGGCCCTATTTGTCTTTGTTGTAAAGTTGTTGGTCATGAGGTTGAGGATTGTCCAAGAATGATTGCTAAAGTTGAACAGATGAAAATGAGACAAGAGAAATATGAATAAAGTCAAGAGAATAATAGCATGTTAAAGAATCATCAAGGGAAAGAATCAGAGAAAGTTCAGACTACATTAGAATAGTTGAAAGAAATGATGGATGATCACAAAGATATCAGTTTACCAAAGATCTTGAAAGNATGACCTTATTTAAGCAATAAACATGGAAGACTGGGATGTACTTGTGAATATGGAGGCAACTCCAATTTGTAAGCCATACTTCCAATCCTTTGAAAAACCTTATAGGGACCATAATATTTGGGTGCTAATTTATTGTCCTTCTTTTTTTTCTTGAGGGAAATTTGTTTGTATGGTTGTAGCCTTTTAAATACCCAATCCCCCACTTCAAATTCCCTTTCACTGCGATGTTGATATGTTTGTTGTTTCATCCTATTTTGTGCCATAAACAAGTTGTCCTTCAATAGTTTGAGGGACTCTTGTTGGTTCCCTATGTGGTCCTCCACTTCTTGAACCTTTATATTTCCTTTCAAGGGTGATGTGATGAATGGAGGATGATATCCATAAAGTGCAAGAAATGGGGGCATTTTTTATGAAGTATGGAAGTATGTGTTGTACCACCATTTCGCTAAGAGAAACCATTTGACCCATTGTGTTTGTTTATCGGATGCAAAGAAACTAATATATCCTTCTAGAAATTTATTCACAATCTCAGTTTGTCCATCGGATTTAGGGTGGTAAGATGAGATATGAGCCAATTGAGTACCCAAACAAGAAAATAATTCATCAAAATTTTTCCATGAAAATTGGATTTTTGTCACTTAAAATTATCTTGGGGACTCCATGTAGCTTTTGAACTGTTTCCATGAATGTTGTGGGTACTGTACTTTCTTTAAAAGGATGAGAAAGATAGAAAAAATGGGCATACTTTGTTAGTCAATCCACTACTACCATGATGACAATATTTCCTTCAGATTTGGGTAAACCTGTAATAAAATCCCTTGAAACTTCTTCCCAATGTTGGCTTGGTATAGCTAATGGTTGTAGGAGACCTGGAGTCTTGATTGTCTCTCCCTTATTATGTTGGTAGATCAAACATTCAGACACAACTTTTGAACATCATTTTTAAGACCTTCCGAGAGAAAATCCTTCTTGATCTTGTGGTTTGTTTTGAAGAATCTTGAATGTCCCCTTATAAGAGAAGTGTGAAATTCTAGAAGGACCTTCTATTTGAATTGGGAATTCTTACATAAATATAGGCAATCATGATACCATAGCAAATCATTCTTCCATACAAACTTATCTACCGAACCAGGGTCCTCATGTAGTTGTTGAATGATATTGCATACCTTTTGATCTTACTTCCATTATATCTTTGCTTCTTCCACCCAGCTAGATTGTGGAATAGAAATAACACATAATGAACCTTTTGTTCTATTGGCCCTCGACCAAGTTTTGAGGAAATCTTGGTCAGGTTTGACCACTTTTTGGACTTTAACGTAGTGATCGAGGAAGGAGCGCCCAGGTGGAGCTGAGATCACAGATGTCACTTGTTTTTTGGGCTTTGTGGACCCATCATGGGGGTCTTAGGGTTTTGTAATGGATTATGGGATGTCGTCCCATGGATTTACCCATGATTAGGCCTTTTTGTAAATGTAAAAGTATAAATAAGTAAGAATTTAATGTAGAAAGGAGTCAATAGCTTGCAAGGCTAAGTGAAAGTAGTTTTGGGTTGCTTAGTGCAACAGACCGTGTAAGGCTTTGAGCTTGATAGAGGAGTTGGATTTGTGCCTTAACCCGATTTTGGGAAGGTGGATCTGGTGCTTAGTGTGCAGATCACCTGTCCAGTGTGAAGCTTGGCTCTGTGTCTTAGTGCACAGGAGCAGATGAATGCAAGAGATTGAAGCCTAATAAAGAAGAAGAATTAGTTGGTGGATGTAGCCCCACACTAGGGTGAACCACGTATATAATGTGTTGATGGTTTGCTTTGTGCTATGATGTTTATATTGTGGATCTTCTTAGTGCATTGATTGTTATGTATGATAGATAGATCTATGAATGATTAGTGCTTTATTTATGATGAATGTGCTAGATCTAACTTATGATGCTAAGTACGATGTGTATTTTTTCAGTGTTACTGCGTCAATCTATCCTTAGGGTTTGTTCTGCGATGTGAATCAAGTGGAAAAACTAATGCATGTAGTTCTTAAGTACTCTGCGAAGTAATTGTAATCACAGATCTATGTCCTAGATTGGTTACACACACCTGAGTCCTGTAACCCCCCCCCCTTCCTCTACCTCAGGTGAGACTTCTCCTGCTTCACAGGTGTTTCCAAAAGGGCTAGTAGTTAGGGTTTTGTTGGTGCATTTTTGAAGCATTGAACCTTGGGTCTGCCCCAGTGCCAACAAATGGTTCTGTTGTCGGGACTGAAACTATGATTGTTGGGAACTGAAGTAAAGAAAAAAGAAGCTCTGTGCGTAGATCTGTTGTTGTAGTGCACAATACTCTACTTGACTTGTGAATATCTGTGCTAAGAAAGAAACTTGATCTGAAGAAAAGAGGTAAGATCTTGAAAGAGGTAAATATTTGTGCTTTGATAGAGTAAGATAAGTGGAAATTTTTGTTTCAAAAGCATAAATTTAAGTATGTTTAATAGATTTTGTCGTAGTCTGAAAGGTAGGGTGTAGTTGGAAGAAAGAGTTGATCTAAATAAATTTGATAGAAATAAATAAATATATGTTATTCCTATGCATAGAAAGAATTTTTGGACTAATAATTGGATGTGGGAACCTAGAAAGAATTTTTACAGATTGCAGGTCCAGCACTGTGATCCTAGTGCGCAGTATAGGAGAGGTTGGGGAATGTTTAAAATAAAGAGAGGATTGACACTATTCTATAATTGTAGAAGACTAAGACATCTTGCTAAAGAATGCCCTGGTATAGGCCCTATTTGTCTTTGTTGTAAAGTTGTTGGTCATGAGGTTGAGGATTGTCCAAGAATGATTGCTAAAGTTGAACAGATGAAAATGAGACAAGAGAAATATGAATAAAGTCAAGAGAATAATAGCATGTTAAAGAATCATCAAGGGAAAGAATCAGAGAAAGTTCAGACTACATTAGAATAGTTGAAAGAAATGATGGATGATCACAAAGATATCAGTTTACCAAAGATCTTGAAAGAAAAAAAACTCATAAGTGAAAGAATAGGAGACTTCGACATAGACTGTGTCTTGGATGAAGAGACACAAGTGAATATTATGATAGAAGGCACTTGGGGAATTTTGGGGAATCCTACTGTGGTACCTTCATTGGGAAGGATAGGCTTGTTCAAAGGAAATATGATAACCGTATGTGGAAGAGTTACTAATGTACCTATTATTATTCATGGAACATTGACTGGAGAGGAATTTGAAGTCATTAAGTTTGTTTAGAACAATGCCCCTTTCCCCCTTTTTCTAGGTAAGACTTGGATTGAGAAAGATCAAATCAGAAGGAAAGCAGAGGAAGCAGCTAAAGAAAAGAAAAATAAAGAACTAAGGGATTTCATAGCTATAAAAATAGATCGACTGATAGAAGAACGAGAATATAAGTCAAAGCAATAGAAGGCAAGAGAATTAGTTGTCAAGCTTGAAAGAATGCAAGAAGGTTTGAAGGACCTATCCATGCAAGAAGAATGTATATCCACCCAGGAAGTGATAAGAGAAGAGGTATTAACTTTGAACCCTTTGAGAGCACATCAACAATGCGAAGTCATTACGCTAGGAGAAGATAAGAATGAGAATGGAAAGAGAAATACATAAATAGCTAGAGAGATAGATCACAAGAAAGAAGGCAAGGAAGCTCAGTAAGAAGAAATCCAATTTGGAAAAACTATAGGGATTTACATAGAAGACTTCATAGGAGGTAGGTTTGTAGGATTTGAACCTCGCCGAAACAGAAAAACCGCGCAGAATGGAACTTTGCCTTGGTGAAGCTATATGACCGTTGGAGGCACCCCGACCATTAGAACAATGCTCCATAATGGCTCGGAAACACATTTATGGGCGGATAGACCACTGTTGGATGTTGAGACCGCGCCATAACGGACAAATTTGCATTGATGAAAGATATCCTTCTCGTTGAAAGAATTTGTTATGACACCTGCTTATTTAACCCGTTGGTCATTGTGTCGGGACCACTTTTCACCATCCATGATTAACTGAGCTATCAGAGATTTGATTGTGTGTCGAACTGTGATTTCAGAACATAGACCTCGCCATCCGTTGTTTACTCCATCTTTTCCTTCGCCTACCCTGACCTATCCGTTTAAAAGAGAGAATGTCGAGCGAACAAACTGAGTTAGAGAAGTTCATCGAAGAGGTTCTTAAGAATTTTATGGTTGATAGAGATATATTTGAAGGTGTTCAGGCTTCGTTGACTAGGGGATTCCAAGCTTTCCCTTCGACTGGATGATGTTTGGGTCGTACTAACCCCATGAAAAATAAGTGAAGTAAGCATCGCAACGATATAGCTAATGCGAAGCAGATCTCGTCAATATTACTTGATTATATCCTGCCTTTGGCTAACGTGGTTCACCACGACAGCATCCCACGGGACTTTGAGTACACATTGATCACCCCGTACATTCCAAAGGGAATACCCGTAGTGGGGAGTTAGTTGGGACATATCCCACTACTAAAGAACAGTGATTTCAACCTTAGAGACAGAAAGAACTATGCCATGTTCACACCCCATAGATATTTTACGAAGACCACTAGGGAGAAGCCTCGCATCATCGCCCAGTCATGGATAAAGGAGTTGGTGCAGTCCACGATACTCAATGTGATGAAGATTCCTCATTTTGGATGACATCAGGAGGTTAACACTTGACTTAAACTCCTCTTATCATGCTATCATGGTGGATACATATGGCTCGACATGCGGATTACTGTGGATCTGACGCTGATCCACTTGATTATAGGATTGAGCATGCAGGGACCCAACCCTCAATAGTTCTACCCATGGAAGACCTTAGATCGCTCCCTGGCACAACGCATCAAGGAGGCATACGAAAAATTTGAGAAGGGAAAGAGAGGCTACAAGGTAGCCTCTATCTAGGATTGCATAGTGCACCTCGCTTGCCAACTCATAGCTGGCAAGATTATAAGAAAGAATCGCCCCACACATGTCATTGGGTTCATGGTGGATCTCGCAAGAAAATGTGTGGAGGGGATGCAGATGAATTGGGAGAGCTACCTCATCAACAAGCTTGAGAAAGACTGTTGTGAAGCGCAAGATGAGGGATATGAGTTCCACTTCAGTTGGCTACTTGTGTTGATTGCATTTGTCACTTGGAAAATGACTGAGAGAGCAACTTTTCTAGAAATTGAACCATCAGAGCCATTGTCAGCTATATTTTATACATTATGGTACACAAATGACATGTCGAAGCAATGGCATTCGAACGCAGTGTTCCATGCCTACTATCAACAACTGAAGGTTGCCATAGAGTCATTTATGCACATGACACCGTCCACCTTGCACCAGTATAGATCGATAGCCAAGTTCCATGCATATCCACATTTTATTTATATCATTGCATGTAGGGATGAGAGAAAGGAAGAGTTACAATATTACTATAAGCTAACCGACGAAGACATGAAGAATATCAACAAGGAATGGATGGAGGATTTCCTTCTACCAGTTGCAGATGCAAAACTCTTTGGCATTGATATCATAGGAAGCCCCTTGGTCACTTGGGTCGAGCATGTTAGACAGACTAGTGCAAAGAAGAAAAAGAAAAAGGAGGAAGTCCAGGATGTATAGATTGATGAGGAAGATTGCGCCTCTAAATAAAAAGGTTTTGGCTCACCCACAAGAGGATGAGATGAAGTAAATGAAGAAGGAGGAGGGGATGAAGGAGAAAATCAAGGAGAAGGTGAAACTACACCACCGAAGGATCCCCCTACCGAGACATAAACACCGAAGAAGAGGAAGGTTTCTCCGCAGAAACCTTCATCAAGAAAAAATACCCATGCCAGTAAGCCCCAACTAGAGGCTACGCTCACAAAGGATGATATCGGTCTAGTCCGTGGAGCGATGGAGGATGCGTCCGAAGATCTCTTGCAGAGATATGGAGAAAAGTAGGAAGAGTTGTATGTAAGGGTAAAAAATGGAGCTGAAGGAGATACAATGAGCTATTCAAGTTATCCGTGCAGTACCTACTGTGCCTTCCTCGTCAAAGATTGCAGAATTGGGGGATGGGCCTGCCCAATTGAGAAGATTAGCAGATGCAACAGAGGCTTGGCTTTAGAAAGTTCAAGAAGAAAACGAAAAGGCTACAGAATCCTTGAAGAAAGAGAAATTGGAAGTCTTAGAGAAACTGTGAGTTGCGTGGTACTGTGTAACCGTGTACGAAAATGAGAAAGATGAGTTTTGGGGCATGGTCGAGGAGGACAAAGCAAAGATACATAGGGAAAAGGAACAGTTGCTCGCAGAGTAGACTGCGGTCAAATAAGCGGTGAGAAAATCACTTTGCTCTGTGCTAGTATTGGCACAGGAAGAACATGATTCAGTTGAGGTTCAAGTGTTGAATCTCGTTGAGGCCATCCAACAACTTCAAGCAAGGGTAACATAGTTAGATATCTAAGAAGTACCAAGCACTCCGTAAGAAGTGTGCGATCAGAGGGAGGAATCCGCTAAGAGCGCAGTTGAAAGGATAAGTGCCCTTGCCTCAAAATGAAATAAATTGAGAAACAAAAGTGCACAGACTTATGAACACCTCGCAGAAGATCCAGAGCTGAGGAAACTAGAAGCGTAGCTACAAGAGGCGCAGCAGCAGACACTATCAGTATAGGAGCACATGAATTTACTTACTGCAATCGAGAGAATGAAGAGATCTCAAGAAAAATGCGCAGTCCAACATCAGATTACTACCATCCAGGGAAGAGTAATGGAAGTCACACAGAGGCTACAAATGGTGTTTGAAGATATCGAAGGACAAGGATCGCAACTGGACCAAGTGGTTGCAATAGTGGAACAACGCCTAGAAGGGCCTGTTACAACACATATGATCCAAGAGCTCATTGAGCAGGAGGCTCAGGCGAAGCACCAAGTCAAGGCATCTCGAGCTAAGCTCGAGGCCTTTGAAGAAGCACTTCCTATATTTGAGTGACTTGGGACGAGTCACAGGTAAGTGTTGGGGGCATGTTGTCCCTCGACCAAGTTTTGAGGAAATATTGGTTAGGTTTGAACACTTTTTGGACTTCAACACAGTGATCAAGAAAGGAGCGCCCATGCGGAGCTGAGATCGCGGATCTCACTTGTTTTGTTGGCTTTGTGGACCCAACATGGGGTTCTTAGGGTTTTGTAACAGGTTATGGGATGTCGGTCCATGGGTTTACCCATGATTAGGCCTTTTTGTAAATGTAAAAGTATAAATAAGTAAGAATGTAATGTAGAAAGGAGTCGATAGCTTGCAAGGATAAGTGCAAATAGTTTTGGGTTTCTTAGTGCAACAGACTGTGTATGTAAGGCTCTGTGCTTGATAGAGGAGTTGGCTCTGTGCCTTGACCCAATTTTGGGAAGGTGGATCTGGTGCTTAGTGCCCAGATCACCTGTCCAGTGCGAAGCTTGNTTAGGGTTTTGTTGGTGCATTGTTGAAGCATTGAACCTTGGGTCTGCCCCAGTGCCAACAAATGGTTCTATTGTCGGGACTGAAACTATGATTGTTGGGAACTGAAGTAAAGAAAAGAGAAGCTCTATGCGTAGATCTGTTGTTGTAGTGCACAGTACTCTACTTGACTTGTGAATATCTGTGCTAAGAAAGAAACTTGATCTGAAGAAAAGAGATAAGATCTTGAAATAGGTAAAGCTTTGTGCTTTGATAGAGTAAGATAAGTGGAAATTTTTGTTTCAAAAGCACAAATTTAAGTATGTTTAATAGATTTTGTCCTAGTCTGAAAGGTAGGGTGCAGTTGGAAGAAAGAGTTGATCTACATAAATTTGATAGAAATAAAGAAATATATGTTATTCCTATGCATAGAAAGAATTTTTGGACTAATAATTGGATGCGGGAACCTAGAAAGAATTTTTACAGATTGCAGGTCCAGCACTGTGATCTTAGTGCGCAGTACAGGAGAGGTTGGGGAATGTTTAAAATAAAGAGAGGATTGACATTATTCTATAACTGTAGAAGACTGAGACATCTTGCTAAAGAATGCCCTAGTATAGGCCCTATTTGTCTTTGTTGTAAAGTTGTTGGTCATGAGGTTGAGGATTGTCCAAGAATGATTGCTAAAGTTGAACAGATGAAAATGAGACAAGAGAACTATGAATAAAGTCAAGAGAATAAGAGCATGTTAAAGAATCATCAAGGGAAAGAATCAGAGAAAGTTCAGACTACATTAGAATAGTTGAAAGAAATGATGGATGATCACAAAGATATCAGTTTACCAAAGATCTTGAAAGAAAAAAAACTCATAAGTGAAAGAATAGGAGACTTCGACATAGACTGTGTCTTGGATGAAGAGACACAAGTGAATATTATGATAGAAGGCACTTGGGGAATTTTGGGGAATCCTACTGTGGTACCTTCATTGGGAAGGATAGGCTTGTTCAAAGGAAATATGATAACCGTATGTGGAAGAGTTACTAATGTACCTATTATTATTCATGGAACATTGACTGGAGAGGAATTTGAAGTCATTAAGTTTGTTTAGAACAATGCCCCTTTCCCCCTTTTTCTAGGTAAGACTTGGATTGAGAAAGATCAAATCAGAAGGAAAGCAGAGGAAGCAGCTAAAGAAAAGAAAAATAAAGAACTAAGGGATTTCATAGCTATAAAAATAGATCGACTGATAGAAGAACGAGAATATAAGTCAAAGCAATAGAAGGCAAGAGAATTAGTTGTCAAGCTTGAAAGAATGCAAGAAGGTTTGAAGGACCTATCCATGCAAGAAGAATGTATATCCACCCAGGAAGTGATAAGAGAAGAGGTATTAACTTTGAACCCTTTGAGAGCACATCAACAATGCGAAGTCATTACGCTAGGAGAAGATAAGAATGAGAATGGAAAGAGAAATACATAAATAGCTAGAGAGATAGATCACAAGAAAGAAGGCAAGGAAGCTCAGTAAGAAGAAATCCAATTTGGAAAAACTATAGGGATTTACATAGAAGACTTCATAGGAGGTAGGTTTGTAGGATTTGAACCTCGCCGAAACAGAAAAACCGCGCAGAATGGAACTTTGCCTTGGTGAAGCTATATGACCGTTGGAGGCACCCCGACCATTAGAACAATGCTCCATAATGGCTCGGAAACACATTTATGGGCGGATAGACCACTGTTGGATGTTGAGACCGCGCCATAACGGACAAATTTGCATTGATGAAAGATATCCTTCTCGTTGAAAGAATTTGTTATGACACCTGCTTATTTAACCCGTTGGTCATTGTGTCGGGACCACTTTTCACCATCCATGATTAACTGAGCTATCAGAGATTTGATTGTGTGTCGAACTGTGATTTCAGAACATAGACCTCGCCATCCGTTGTTTACTCCATCTTTTCCTTCGCCTACCCTGACCTATCCGTTTAAAAGAGAGAATGTCGAGCGAACAAACTGAGTTAGAGAAGTTCATCGAAGAGGTTCTTAAGAATTTTATGGTTGATAGAGATATATTTGAAGGTGTTCAGGCTTCGTTGACTAGGGGATTCCAAGCTTTCCCTTCGACTGGATGATGTTTGGGTCGTACTAACCCCATGAAAAATAAGTGAAGTAAGCATCGCAACGATATAGCTAATGCGAAGCAGATCTCGTCAATATTACTTGATTATATCCTGCCTTTGGCTAACGTGGTTCACCACGACAGCATCCCACGGGACTTTGAGTACACATTGATCACCCCGTACATTCCAAAGGGAATACCCGTAGTGGGGAGTTAGTTGGGACATATCCCACTACTAAAGAACAGTGATTTCAACCTTAGAGACAGAAAGAACTATGCCATGTTCACACCCCATAGATATTTTACGAAGACCACTAGGGAGAAGCCTCGCATCATCGCCCAGTCATGGATAAAGGAGTTGGTGCAGTCCACGATACTCAATGTGATGAAGATTCCTCATTTTGGATGACATCAGGAGGTTAACACTTGACTTAAACTCCTCTTATCATGCTATCATGGTGGATACATATGGCTCGACATGCGGATTACTGTGGATCTGACGCTGATCCACTTGATTATAGGATTGAGCATGCAGGGACCCAACCCTCAATAGTTCTACCCATGGAAGACCTTAGATCGCTCCCTGGCACAACGCATCAAGGAGGCATACGAAAAATTTGAGAAGGGAAAGAGAGGCTACAAGGTAGCCTCTATCTAGGATTGCATAGTGCACCTCGCTTGCCAACTCATAGCTGGCAAGATTATAAGAAAGAATCGCCCCACACATGTCATTGGGTTCATGGTGGATCTCGCAAGAAAATGTGTGGAGGGGATGCAGATGAATTGGGAGAGCTACCTCATCAACAAGCTTGAGAAAGACTGTTGTGAAGCGCAAGATGAGGGATATGAGTTCCACTTCAGTTGGCTACTTGTGTTGATTGCATTTGTCACTTGGAAAATGACTGAGAGAGCAACTTTTCTAGAAATTGAACCATCAGAGCCATTGTCAGCTATATTTTATACATTATGGTACACAAATGACATGTCGAAGCAATGGCATTCGAACGCAGTGTTCCATGCCTACTATCAACAACTGAAGGTTGCCATAGAGTCATTTATGCACATGACACCGTCCACCTTGCACCAGTATAGATCGATAGCCAAGTTCCATGCATATCCACATTTTATTTATATCATTGCATGTAGGGATGAGAGAAAGGAAGAGTTACAATATTACTATAAGCTAACCGACGAAGACATGAAGAATATCAACAAGGAATGGATGGAGGATTTCCTTCTACCAGTTGCAGATGCAAAACTCTTTGGCATTGATATCATAGGAAGCCCCTTGGTCACTTGGGTCGAGCATGTTAGACAGACTAGTGCAAAGAAGAAAAAGAAAAAGGAGGAAGTCCAGGATGTATAGATTGATGAGGAAGATTGCGCCTCTAAATAAAAAGGTTTTGGCTCACCCACAAGAGGATGAGATGAAGTAAATGAAGAAGGAGGAGGGGATGAAGGAGAAAATCAAGGAGAAGGTGAAACTACACCACCGAAGGATCCCCCTACCGAGACATAAACACCGAAGAAGAGGAAGGTTTCTCCGCAGAAACCTTCATCAAGAAAAAATACCCATGCCAGTAAGCCCCAACTAGAGGCTACGCTCACAAAGGATGATATCGGTCTAGTCCGTGGAGCGATGGAGGATGCGTCCGAAGATCTCTTGCAGAGATATGGAGAAAAGTAGGAAGAGTTGTATGTAAGGGTAAAAAATGGAGCTGAAGGAGATACAATGAGCTATTCAAGTTATCCGTGCAGTACCTACTGTGCCTTCCTCGTCAAAGATTGCAGAATTGGGGGATGGGCCTGCCCAATTGAGAAGATTAGCAGATGCAACAGAGGCTTGGCTTTAGAAAGTTCAAGAAGAAAACGAAAAGGCTACAGAATCCTTGAAGAAAGAGAAATTGGAAGTCTTAGAGAAACTGTGAGTTGCGTGGTACTGTGTAACCGTGTACGAAAATGAGAAAGATGAGTTTTGGGGCATGGTCGAGGAGGACAAAGCAAAGATACATAGGGAAAAGGAACAGTTGCTCGCAGAGTAGACTGCGGTCAAATAAGCGGTGAGAAAATCACTTTGCTCTGTGCTAGTATTGGCACAGGAAGAACATGATTCAGTTGAGGTTCAAGTGTTGAATCTCGTTGAGGCCATCCAACAACTTCAAGCAAGGGTAACATAGTTAGATATCTAAGAAGTACCAAGCACTCCGTAAGAAGTGTGCGATCAGAGGGAGGAATCCGCTAAGAGCGCAGTTGAAAGGATAAGTGCCCTTGCCTCAAAATGAAATAAATTGAGAAACAAAAGTGCACAGACTTATGAACACCTCGCAGAAGATCCAGAGCTGAGGAAACTAGAAGCGTAGCTACAAGAGGCGCAGCAGCAGACACTATCAGTATAGGAGCACATGAATTTACTTACTGCAATCGAGAGAATGAAGAGATCTCAAGAAAAATGCGCAGTCCAACATCAGATTACTACCATCCAGGGAAGAGTAATGGAAGTCACACAGAGGCTACAAATGGTGTTTGAAGATATCGAAGGACAAGGATCGCAACTGGACCAAGTGGTTGCAATAGTGGAACAACGCCTAGAAGGGCCTGTTACAACACATATGATCCAAGAGCTCATTGAGCAGGAGGCTCAGGCGAAGCACCAAGTCAAGGCATCTCGAGCTAAGCTCGAGGCCTTTGAAGAAGCACTTCCTATATTTGAGTGACTTGGGACGAGTCACAGGTAAGTGTTGGGGGCATGTTGTCCCTCGACCAAGTTTTGAGGAAATATTGGTTAGGTTTGAACACTTTTTGGACTTCAACACAGTGATCAAGAAAGGAGCGCCCATGCGGAGCTGAGATCGCGGATCTCACTTGTTTTGTTGGCTTTGTGGACCCAACATGGGGTTCTTAGGGTTTTGTAACAGGTTATGGGATGTCGGTCCATGGGTTTACCCATGATTAGGCCTTTTTGTAAATGTAAAAGTATAAATAAGTAAGAATGTAATGTAGAAAGGAGTCGATAGCTTGCAAGGATAAGTGCAAATAGTTTTGGGTTTCTTAGTGCAACAGACTGTGTATGTAAGGCTCTGTGCTTGATAGAGGAGTTGGCTCTGTGCCTTGACCCAATTTTGGGAAGGTGGATCTGGTGCTTAGTGCCCAGATCACCTGTCCAGTGCGAAGCTTG